>JAAAKL020001304.1:0-31783 GCA_010016065.2 Carybdea cf. marsupialis auct. non (Linnaeus, 1758)
TAGTGACTATTGTGTTTGTGTTTGCTAACGATTATCAGCAACAATATGACAAACGTCATTAGCACGTTACTTTTGTTTTGTTATTCAAAAGTTAGTTTAGTTTTCGAGTTGTAGAGTTATGGAGGAGAGCAACATGAAAAATATGAAATCGTAAATCGATCTTATTCTTATTGCAAGTATTCATTTTGGACTGGTGAGTCAAAATACTTTCTTATTATATTTATAAGCCGTTCTTGCGCTACAAGGTCGCCATTCGTAACTATTCATCTCTGCAATAAGAGAGAAAGGGACCATACCATCTCAAGCGAGGGGGTACTGTAGGAAATATAGTTATGGTAATTAGTACAATATACCGAAATTGTATGAAATGAGATTGCAGTGTCAGCATACATAACTTAAGAATTTGCTGTTTTGCCATTCCCTTATGGATCTATTTAAAGAAACATGTCTTGTTTTGTTAGGAACATGTCAGCGTTTTGGTGAAGAGAGGATTTGAAAATATAAAGTTTGAAGAGATACTAAAGAAAAGTGAACAAGTCACCACTGGCATTCTAAACTGGGACCCACGCACTCCCGGCATGTTACTCAACCAAATGAGCAATGGTGACCCGCTGATAACATAGTTCACTTTTCTCTAGTCGCCACATTGCCTCCCAACAATACACCGGCGGCCATCGCAGCTCTACGGAAATTTTGGAGAGTAGCCTCCCTGCGGCATTTGAATTGCCATCATGCTGTCTAAAGGACGTTAAAAGTTCCTGCACGTTACAATGGTTGATGTCACTTCAAAAGTCAGTTTCTCCTTTAAAAAATGTCTAAACCTTTTTAACTGGCACAATCTTTTCTACCTGACTTTCAGATCGCACATCTTAGGCATGTTTGAATTTCGCAATTTCAAACAGGATTTTCAAAGTACCTAGTATCTCTGACATTTATTTCCCAGTTGTCAATGATTAAAGACAATCTTTCTACTCGTATTTCAACTTTTAAGAAATCTACAGACACATTGCTGTACGCCGTACAGCCCCGAGCCCTAAGGCAATCTCTCGTCGTACCTCCTGATAAGCAGAGAGGCATCGCGAGCCGTACGGCCCCCTCCCGGAAGATAATGGCTTAAAATGATTCAGGGTCTGGCAAGCGAGAGACATAATGCGAAATCTGCTGGAGTTTCACATGGACATGTCCCAGTGTGTATGACTTCCAAGAATCCTGTGATTTCAATTAATTAACTCCATGATGACAACCACTCGACCTGACGCAGTGTATTAATCAACACATGTGAAAAGTCTGTTGGCATCTGATGATAAAAGGAGGGTAATAATCATCGATTGTGGATGCATTGATGCAAAATTGTTGACAGTTTGCTCTCTACTTGATGCTGGAGTTCTCACGGAGAACGCCTTTGGTGGGCTGTCAGCTGACCTTTTGCAAGGGAATAGATTACGCAATCGAACTGTCAAGTGAAAGCACGTGTCAAGCACGCCGGGTTTCTCGCCCATCAGTAGCGTATCTGAAGTCTCGCCTTATTGGGCGATTTTATGATGAAAGATATGATTAAAAAGCCCTTGTTTTCTTCTCTATTTGCAAATGTTTGGGCGATAATGTGGAAACCTTTTAGTCTTAAGGCAAAGAAATGCAGCATCAAGTGACTCTTGATGGGTGACATGATTTGGGTAACAAAGCACATGAGCAATCTGACAACAA
This sequence comes from Carybdea cf. marsupialis auct. non (Linnaeus, 1758), assembly GCA_010016065.2. Classification (NCBI taxonomy): domain Eukaryota; kingdom Metazoa; phylum Cnidaria; class Cubozoa; order Carybdeida; family Carybdeidae; genus Carybdea; species Carybdea cf. marsupialis auct. non (Linnaeus, 1758). The sequence goes on from JAAAKL020001304.1 coordinate 1,705, forward strand.
TAGCGAACATTTCAATGTTTTGTTGGGGATGTTCTTATTTGATTTTTTCATAGGCGATATTTAAAAAATACATGTCGGTCACCAGATAATCAGTGGGGCGTCACGTTAGGTTATAAGCCTCCAAACAGATTGCAAATCACGCCATCTGGTTAGCAATCATTGACATTGCCCATGGTTGTAGTAAAGTGAGATTAACTAGGCCTTGTTGCCAGTCTCTCATCTTAATACTTGATAAGCAGAGAGGCTTTCCTAGGGACATGTAATATCGCATATATATCAGTAATTTTGCTATAGAAAAGCTTATTTTAACCCAGGGACGCCGAAAACATCTCAAACTTTGGGGGGAGGGGGACAACAGTCAAAGGGCCCTTTTTCACTTACAAAACACTTTACTATGTGTTGGATTTAAAAAGTCACTTTCTCCTATGGCAAAATCCTTATTGCAAAATCTGGGGTGACACATGCCCCCGGGTCCTACGTCCCTGTCTAGGCTACCAAATTCAAATTTGTACGAATATTTCAGATCTTAAATATGGATAGAAAAGATTGTGACCCCATACTTAGCCCCACACTTCTATGCTCAAAGGCCCCACATCTCTCCTACGTCCTTACATCCCATATACTACATCGCACATCTCACATCTAGGCCAGGTTTGCATCCCTCTGACCAACGCTTAGGACATGACTTGGGTGGACACATCTCGTACACTCCCACCGATAAAACAGACATCCTTAAGAAGTCATGCTTTTAAAACACATATAGTGTACTCTCCGGTGGTGATTTATTCCTCGTAAATGACAATTAACTAGTCTATTAATATTTATGAATGCAATCCCGAGTTTTTCGAAGGTCAATAATTGATTACATGGATTATTAGGTAAATATAGAAGGAATGTCATCCGCAGATGGTTGGAATAAATGTGGAAATAGAGAAAATTTGTCCTAATGCCAACTTGGTATCTCGTGCTCCCGTGGGCTTCTTGACCTCTCCTTCCCAAACCGAGACCGATTTCCTCTGGTGCATTCCCCAATGTTAACCTGACAAACGGTAGGGTTCCTCGGTTTGCCGATTGATCATCGACTCCTTCGCGTTACGTTGGCGGCGTACCGCTACCGCCCGTCTAGACCGGCGCATTCTCACAGGTCGACTTCTCTTACATTTAACTTCTCTTACATTTAACTTCTCTCCAAGCCGAATTTCTATTGGTGATGAGTTGTCATATTTTGATTATCCCCAAAATAGCTTTGGATTATTTTTGGATTTGGATTGGATTCCGCAGTGGAGGTCACCTTCAAGAAACCTCGTGAGGTACGTGCTGCTTCTTGATAGTGCAAACATTTTGGACGACAGGCAAAGCGTTTAAAATCCATTCACAAGATTCTTTAGTAAGACAAGATATAGATGCATAACCAAAGTAGCGATTCTTAAAAGGGGCGGGGGGTGAAACTCCGTTATCTGCACCAGTGATTCCCTTACGTATCCCTAGGGGATACCTCTCTGCTAATAAGGAGGTACTACGAGAGGTCGTGGTTCTCCCCAAGTAAAAAGTTATAGGCATCTACTGAATCGAAGGTCGTATACATTTGCAAGGATGAGAGAAACTGGAGAAAGAGTGTTACATTGCCTAAGCGAGCTCTGTCATGGGCGTACATTACGTTTTGACTTTGTAACTCAATAAAAACCTATGAATCCAGCGTATGTCATTCATCTGATAGCATCGTCAGTTCAACTGTTTGAAACATCCTACTACAATGTAGTATGCCTCAAAAGATAACGACCATAAAAAACGTCTGGAAGACGAAATTTGAGTACAAGGATTGAAGAGGGATACAGGGATCAGCCTGAAGTTTTTTTGGTGTGCGTCAGAGCTGCACACTCTATCTCTCCCTGTTTGCAAGTGCTACAAGTTTGGTTTTTAAAAAAGCAGCAGCTCAAGAGGATATTCGTTGGATTGCTGGTCATTTATCTGCTTTGCTTTTTGCAGCCATGACAAACAAACGCTGAAAAGCTCCAAACATCGATGTCCGAAACCTCGAGATAAGACTAGCAATATTGGTTTCTTTAGCACCAACATAATTAAAATAGGTTTACACGTATTGTTGAGTACCTTACTCGAATAAGTATGTCCTTCACGGGGGTATAATGTAGAGGTAGTGCATGTCTTCACTCGTCTTGGTACTTTTATTAACAACACGAGCATCAAGAGTTCAGTTTTAGGACAGCAACAGATGCTTTTACCTAGTTCCCGAAGATCCAGAAGAGCAAAATATTACTCTTAAAATGACAATGCAAATTCTGGTATGTCGCTTCGAAACATAATATTTTATATCAAGAAAATATGGCAATTGTGTGATACATAAAGTAGCCAGTAAGGTTCTTACAAATTTCTGCATGGGAAGGGTGTACTTTGGTAGAGTTGTGGTAAAATGCTACTCAACTAACAATCAAATTTCATTCGATGTGACAAATTTTATCCTATTGAGGCGTTTCATTATACTTTATGTAATTTTTCTCAGATTAGTCAACATGTGTTTTACAGTGGTGTACGTTTGCTTGTAACCATGCATCTTTTGTGATGACAATTTATAAGTGTAAAATTTTTCGCATGATCATTTTGTGTAAGTTGTAAAACAAATTTCACCGATGGTCACAATTATGAATTCTGTAAGGGTAAATTTTGGGGTGATTAACTGAACAGTTATCTAAAAAGTAATTTATAAGGAATAGGTAAAGCGTTACGGCAAAGAACGACCGAATTGTAAGGCAAAATTCCAGTTTAATGCTGCTAAATAATGCTCTCCTTGTTGCTCTTTTGTGGCACATGTTTGTACTCGTGGAGCAAATTGTACAGCTCGGAAACCTAAGAAAGTTCAGCTACAACGTTAGCATTTTAGCGGGTTTTTTTAAGCTATAAAATAACCAGCAAAAGTATAAGAGGATTCTTTTTAGTGATTTTCTCATCAGTAGATGGTGATGCCTCCATACAGTCAATACACTCTCGAATTCGGGGCCAAAATTGTTGTCAAGCCCTAATTCATGATATCTGGCAATACGTCCTAATCGCTGATCTCTAAAAGAAACTGGATCGAAAATCTTCGATCTCAAAGTGAGGTTAGTCATTGAACGCCACTTTAGTTCCCATCAAGCAAGCTTCTAAGCAATATTATGTAGCACTGAGGACCTTACTACACTATTATAATTAGTATTCGTGACCACGCTTTTTCACCGTTAGAAACAATGGGAAGCTCGATTCAGTCTTTTTTAGAGATCAGTGTTCCTAATGCTACAAAAACCTGCTATCTAAAACGTAGAACTTTTCACCGATTTTTGCCGAATTGTGAAGGTCACCATTAATGTGTACAGCAAACTATAGAGTTTAAATAAGGAAATTTAGATATTGATTCTAAAAAACTGATACTGTCAGAATTAACACTCTTTTTGTAAGCTCCATTGAATTTAGCCTCAGCCTAAAGTACTCCAATAATAGAAGGCTCTTCAGGATTAATACATGAAGGTTTATACAAAATTTGCATTTATCCTTTAGAAAAAATTTGCACGAATTTGCGAAGCCATTTTTGTATATCAAATGTATTTAGTCTGACACTCCCGAGAGTACAAAATCGTCAGAACGGAACACGAAAATGAAGAAATGAAACTAGTACCCAACTGTATTTTCAAAATAGCCAATCAGAACTCAGGCCGCCAGATTGAAGTTGTTTCTACCAATTAGTCCCCCGAATAACTGAACTTAAGAACAAACTCATACAAGGGTAACTTTGGGGAACGTTTTTGCATTGAACACCTTCATAGTGTAGGCGAGACATTTTTAGCTTCTAGATTTCAAATTTGTCGAACAGTATTCTACAGGCATTTATATCAACTTCTTTTTCAAAGATCTCATTGACAAGTAGCAGCTAGAAATCCACCCAAATTCAAACATGTTGGAAGGTCTTAACTTCATTCTCATAATTCTGTAATCTTGAATCAGCACGTCTCTTATGAAGAGTTTTGGAGAGTGGTGAAGGTGGACATCGTAGATTGGATGAGATTGTAAACGACATTTAGATTGCTTCACCAGCCAAAATTATACACCAGCCCCTGGCAACTGGGGAGCGCGTACTATGCTAGAAAGTTAGAGATGTACTTTCCTAGAATAGTTAGAGAAGTACTTTCCTAGAAGGATTTTCTAACCATAGATGTACTCTCCTAGAATCAAATTAAGGTTAGGGTTAGGGTACTAGTATCTACTCTTACAAAGGGATTCTAGGAAAGTACATCTTGGCAAGAAACTTATAATAGTATAACTTGGCAATTGTAGGTTAGTACATCTCTAAAATTTTAGAATTTTATAGCGTCGCAGGGAACTGCAGTAACGGCAAGGAGGGCACTTCAACATCATTTCAAGGCTTGGGGTAATCTCCTCTTCTTTTGAAACATCAACTATTCCTTTCCGGAAAAGAATGCAAATAAGCCGGCATTATTGTAAACAACATAACAAGAAAACAAACTATAATAGAGGACTTTGCAAGACGAAAGCTTAAACATAACTCTATTGATATTTCATGTTTTGTTGACTTGTCCCTTCTGCCACACAAAGATCCATAGCAACTGTTCCCCCCCTTACAATTCCTCCCACCTGTCCCTTACAAGCCACAATCTGTCAATGATCCTCTTCATAGTGATTCTAAAACCACTATTCCCTTGGACATGTTTCCAAGGCCACCTGACCCGAGCTTCCATTATTTCCCGTAGTTTCACCAGGTGTTTGAATAACCCCTCGGGCTATATTCCCATGTATGGTAAATCAGCATGCAGTACTGCTGCACTACGCATCTTCTATGGTCCTCAGCTGCAGCATTTCTTATCCATAGAGGGTGTTTTGTTCTCACTGTTTTATACATCGCATCAGGTTTGTTTACATCCGTACAATAAAAAATAATCGGATATTTTCATAGTGCGGTGGTGGTTGTGATTTCTCTCTTATTGTCTAAATGTTATTGCCAATTAAATTCATTTCTTTAGAAGGATTAGAATGCTTTAATAAATCTTTAGTACATTGCTGAATATTTTATATTGTTACCAATGTCCGGTGTTAATGAGGCATGCTTTTGTTTAATTTGTGCCCCTTACCTGTGCCTGTGCTAAAAATATCTGCATTACCTCGATTTGTTAAATAATGGAAAAGCAATTCTGAAAGACCTGGCCTGATGCCAGCCGTTGCTTTAGATTTACGCCTTGCTTTATTGCATTCAATCTGTCGTTAAAACGGTGGAATTGAACCTAAATATGGATCATCAAAAGATCTTAAAACCGCTCGCTGGGCTCACTGAAAACTAACTTACTTTTACTTTATTTGCTACATGTCGATTACAGCTTACTTTAATGAGATAAATATACAAAGATACGTTTAGGCACATTTGTGTATATATATGTATATTTTTACATTATTACTCAGGCAGAAAGACAAAGTAGTTATCATGGAATACATAGTAACTCAATGAATACAAACGCATATTGTGCTGGCTAAGATCGAACCGGGACCTCTACTACGCCGACTCAACTGCTGCACTGTGCGGTGCAATAATCAAGTCAACAAGCCGGTCGATCCCAAATTCTTACCACCACCAGAAACCTACTTTCTTCTTTGTCTTAACAGCCTTATCAGTGCCATTTCCACTTACACCATTGTATATACACATATATAAAAAGATAATGTATCATACGATATTCTATGGTGCCTTGCCAAGTCACCGCGTTTCCATTGCAAATCTAGTAAATGTGTTTTTCAATTATAACCTCTAGTTTGCGTTCTCCTGTGTCCCCTATGTCTACTAACGATGGGATCCGTGATATCAAATTCTAAAACTGCTCAGTGATTTAATCTAGACATCAGCTAAAAATGTAAATATGACGTCGTGACATAATTCACTCAGTGTGCCCATTTGCATCTTGTTTAAAAGAAATTTATTTCTATTACAGTTAAAAATTTCACGTCGGGGTCACCAATCTAAAACTGCTTTGCAAGTACCTGCTTCTTCTAACTGGCTTGCAGTTGGCATGCCTGCAGAAGCCTTCAGTTTAGGTATCAGACACTTCTACGTTTTCTCAGACGTTTGGTCTACACCTAGTCAAGCTGGCAACTGATCGCGCTTTTTATATAGGAGGTAGTAAGGCTATGGGTCTACCCGTCGCGAAAAATCGTCCAGTATTATCGTCTTTCAGGTTAAAGCTCCCGTCATGCAATGCTTCCAAAATGCCCACTTTTATCATGCATTTTATGATTACACTTGAGCATTATGAATGCTACTTTGTGTTGGTCTCAAAATGACATCCGGTTATGTCCAATTTACGTTAAAATTCATTCTGATACAAAAACGTGCAGATTTGATAGCAAATAAAATGTATTTACATACAAAGTATATTTTCACTCTAATTCTGGATACTCGATTTTCAAACAACCAATTGTTTTTACTAAGTGAGAAATGATAGATAGTCTTACACATAACAGGACACCTGTAACCTTAAGTCTTGTGAATTTTGAATGCGCTATTTCTAGGAGGCATGTTTATCTAAGATACGGAAGATTCTGTCTTGGTGGTCCAAATGACAAACTATTTTTATATATACAGTATATAAAAATAGAAAGAATACTGTTCCCACAAAACAAATCCAAGGCATATTCTATTATATTTATAAACAGATCACCTCTATGTGTAGATTGTCGTCAACAAATTTATTTACACAACTACACTGCGTTGAGTGTGGCTTCGAGTAGTAGACAATCTCGGTAAAGTTGCTAAATGCGTTGAATCTAGTTGAACTCACCTGGGTTCGATGTATAAATTCCATTGTGTAAAGCTATGGGAAAGCGACAAAAGTTTGCATGGCAAATCCGGGAAGACAAATTGAAGGAAGCAAAAGTGGACGGGAAGTCAAATTTTGATTAAGGGACAACGCTATATTTCTGTGTTAAGATAAAGTTTTACAAGGTTAAGTTTTTTAATAGGGTAATATATCGAGTTAAGTTCTCTTTGAGGAGCTTGCCTCCTTTTCAATTTGTGAGTAACAGTTCTCTTTGAGGAGCGTACCTCCTTCTCAATTTGTGAGTAACAGCGCCTACCTTATATTTCCAAACAAATTGATCACTTAAGATCAAAGGTAAATGTCTGTATATGACAAATTAATGTTTGGGGAACTACGGAGTTGACCAATAGCCACAAAAATCATTTTTTAAGATTATCGGGAGATGTGTTTTTGATGCCACTAAATATAAAGCTGTTAGAATTGCGACTTCATGAAGAGCCATCAATTAAAGAAAAGTAACAAAGAAATAGACAGTGGAGGATAATTTCACAAGGAAAATGAAAATTCCACTCTTTTGGGCATAGGTCACACCTACTGCTAAACATCGCAGTTGCAACATCTTTTATATTGGAGTTTTGATATGAAATTTTAAGTTCGTCTCTTAACGTCCTAGTACAAAGAAAGTTACGCTGAAAGCATTTATGGACCGATAACTGGAGAGAAAATTTAAAGCCTGTGCTTTCCTTTCTTGGTATGACTCTCCTTTTGCCACCACGTGCGATTTTTTAAGCAAAGAAAAAGGGTGTGTAGGATTTGGAGGTCTGACCGATAAGACACCCCTTACTTTCATCCCGGAGATGCCGTTTCTGTTCATCTATCCCACATTCTTCCACTTCTATTATCCCTATTTGTTTCACTCTAGATGCCTAATAGACGGAGAGGCTGGGTCAAGGACGTCACTGGAGGTAGGCGAGGTAGCTCTCCGCCTGCCCTATGAGCACTTTTAATATTCCGACTAACCTGCCGAACATATGTCACAGAAAAATATTATACGTATCTCACCTTCTCTCACCATGTTTTGTGTGCGATTTATATGCTCTGCCTACTCTGATATTTTTGGAGGGTCCGATCGCCTACCCATTGTTGAAGCGCTAGAAATGAGAGTGGGCTGGGTTAGGCGGGGGCCTGGAAACTTAGGAAAGATTTAACAAGCGGGAGGTTGGAATAAACAGAGGGTTTGAAAATAGAAACCAGGGGAGCTGACGTAGCTGGTTGTGAGGGATACAAAATTCTCCAAATCTTCCAAATTTTTCGGTTGCTAGTCAGTTGATTTGAAGATGATGACTAGAGAAGGAGGTTCTTTAACTAAGCAAAGATTTTATGCAGAACCTTGACAAAAACAATTTAACAAGAGGAGCTTCCTAAAGGTTTATAGGATTGATTTACATGGTATATTTCTTATATTAAGTTTATTATTATTCAACCTCCGTCCAAGCAACAAGACTGTACTATATTGCATTGTGCTGCAAACTTCCTATCAACTTCCTGACATTGCGTTCGACTAAACTCGTATCATAACTAAGTGACAACCGGAAATGTAATTTCATGAATTTTGTTATCCAATCTTACTTTTGATTCAATGTTTAACAATTAGAGTATGAAAAATACAGTGTATTGCTAAAAATTTCTAGCCTTAGTAGTCCATGCAGTTTTATGTCAAAAAGGCACTCTTTAAGAGCTAGCTTTCTGTAGGGAAACCCTTTGTTGTGGAAGTAGTTTGAGTGTTTGTTGCGTACCGTAGGTCACGCACATGACTATATTCAAGAGAATCACATTTGACCTGGAGGTCAGAATCCCAGAACTTCAGAGTTGCACTGTTCCAGTGTGCCAAATGCACTGTTCATCATCTGACAGTATTAGGGTTTAGGATCAACTTTAAAAGATCGAGTTTTGGAATCTGCCAAGTTTTTGAATATGTTTATAATCTGTTAGAGATAAGTAACAGAATTGTTATGGAATGTTCTCCTCTATTGTATTGATCAGCTTATGTAGAAAAATATGGAGAACAGGGATCAACGTATCTTGATAGAGTTTAGTTATGACACAATCTGCTAGTGCTATTCAGTAAACCCCTGCCAGCTCCACCCAGGGGTTACTAGGTATACGTTGCGCGTGGTCATTTAAGGCAATCAATGCCTCTTGAGCAGAGAATGTCCCCTCCACCTCTGTTTTTTTCTGGCGTACCCTTACACACAGCCTTTCTTCTGCATTTCACCGATGTGCAAAATACCTAAATGTCTCCAAAGGATACTCACGCCTGCTGTTGGAAATACACACGTGTATTATGTAAGATCTAACTTCACGGCGGATGTTTTGGCAAAACAGCTTGGAAACCTTCAGCCACAAGCAGCACTAGTATTCAATTATGGCCAATCTGTGTTCAAAACAATCTACCCACATATGATTCACTAATAGTTGCTGAACTTTCGACTTGAAAAACATTGTAAGCAGAAAATGGTGAAAACATGTTATCGAAACCAACCTGTTTATGTGATTCCAAAGACCCTTTAATTCGTTTTTAAAATGTGTTTTTGTTACGCAAATCAGGACTTTATATTGTTAAGATTTTTTACCATACTTGTCTAAAAAAATCGATATATATTCTGTTAATGATCTGAAAGAAATGCATGCATATCCTTGACGAAAGGTTTCTAATAGGAATGTGATATAACTTCCACTAGTACTGTTACTGTTGCTGCTGCTTAAACTACTGCGGCTATAATAACAACAACTGGTACTACTTCTACTGTTACTACTACTACTACTGCTACTACAACTACTACAACTACTACAAGTACTACTACAACAACAACAACAACTACTACTACTACTACTATTACTACTACCACTATTACTACTACTATTACTACTACCACTATTACTACTACTATTACTACTACCACTATTACTACTACTACTACTACTACTACTACTACTACTACTACTACTACTTCTACTACTACTACTACTACTACTACTACTACTACTACTACTACTACTATTACTACTACTACTACTACTACTACTACTACTACTACTACTACTTCTACTACTACTACTACTACTACTACTACTGCTGCTGCTACTATTATTATTACTACTACTACTACGACTACTACCACTATTACTACTACTACTGCTACTGCTACTACTATTACTACTACCACTATTACTACTACCACTATTACTACTACTACTACTACTACTACTACTGCTACTACTACTACTACTACTACTACTACTACTACTATTACTACTACTACTACTACTATTGCTACTACTACTACTACTACTACTACTACTACTACTACTACTACTACTACTACTGCTACTACTACTACTGCTACGTAGTTTAATCTGCATGCACTCTAGGTACACCCATGCGTAGGTTACGTCAACTTTTGCACAGGAGTTGGATTTCACGAGACAAGTCTAGAGCTGCTCCTACCATTTATGGTGCATAATAAGTGTGTCTCCACAGTTTCCCGAAAACTTTCTGTTGATTATGACTTGGTTAAGTAATTTTTTAATCTTTTGTGTTTTCCAGAGTGTTTTTATTTGGAGCAGGGTTCATAAAACTCCAACGCTTATGAAGTCTCCCTTTTTACATGAGCGTGCAACACATGAGGACGTGCTTGTTTGACTCCACTATTGCAAGCACGCCGCATGCACAGTATTACTTCTTTTCTCTCTTGCGTACTGTAAGACTGAACTTTTTGGTAATTCTAGGATAGATTGATCAAACAGCGAATTTTTGTCTCATGGCCTATTACATATAGAGTTTGGCACCCACGAGGTGGCATAACTTTCATTACTCTAATTTGTTTTAAAAATCTTTAGTTTTCCGTTAGCAATTTCACTAATATTTCATTCGCGGAGTTTATAAACATCGTTTATTGTTTGTAGTATACTTGAAGCAACAGGTGTCCAAATGAATTCACGCGTGGCAAATGTGGATACCATACGCTTACGTTGTTGCTTGCAAAACTGTTTTCGAGACGTACTAAACAAGTCCGTCACTTTTCTGCGTTCAAACATCTGCCTTTTACGACAAAATATGCGTATTCAAAGGTCTCTATATGTTTTGTAATTAAGTCTGTTTTAGTTTATGTATTTATATAGTATATGTTTGTTTACTGTATATATGAAGGGGTTACTTTTGATTGACAAATGGTTGTAATAAATAAAATCTCGATCGACGTCATTCTGATTCTGTTTTACGGTGGTAAAACTTCAGGTACAGATATAAATATGCATTCATGTTTAATGCTGTATATATATGTTTTATATTTGCTTTTATTTATATAATCCCTTAGTGATATACTTTTGTATTTCTGTAGCATCTATCCTGGGTTCGATCCGGGCCAGGGCCTTAAGCATTTCATGTTTATTGAGTTCTAGCCTATTTAGTTCATGACTGCTTGTGTGTCTGCCTGAGTACTATATATATATATAGTAGTGTGTTTTGTGTGTGTGTGAATATTAAATGTAAACTACGTAGTAAAGTGCATAAAAACACTTACAAGAACTAGATGCCCTAAGGCGATCGACGAACTTTCGCTTGATAAAAACCTATATTACCTCACTTCGTAATCTAGTTATGTTGTAATGGAATATGATAGAAGAGCCATAACGAACAACCGTGTTTATGCTTACCGCTCATACTAGTTTATAAGGACGCGGCAAGTGTTCGTGTAATGCTCACGAGGCCGTAATAGATGTTGACAAATTCATTCATTGTTACAATGATTTAGATCGGCCACCTTGTGCTAATCTACCTGGTTTCATTTTGACTCGTTGCATTGCTTGTATTCACATTATATTGAGGGTGTCGCCATTGTATAACTAGAATGAGCTTATGCATTATAAATGACGTCACTTATGATCTTGCATGCAGCATGTAAGGAAAGTTGAAATGAGCATGGAGATAGCGTTGTTGGCAGTATCTAGAATCCTTTTATAAGTGTAAAGGTATCTGGTTGGTTGCGAATACAGTTACGGATTTAAGTACCAGTTTTCTTCCTCTTTTGCAACTGTGTGTTTCCTCGTAGAACGGTAGGTGTATTGAAAAACGTACTCATACTGAGAAGTTCGTTGTTGCATTCTGCGTCTTCAGCTTATATCGATTTCGAGGCAACGTTTGTCAGTATGTGGGAATCAACTTATTAACATTTTTCCGTTTGAATTTAGGTCTACTTTATCCGTTTACTGTGCAGGATATGAAAACAGGTGTTCATTGGTAGTTTACTCCGTGTGGGAATCGCCACTTTATTTAGCGTTACTGACCGCAGTTTGTTTATTTACTCGATTGGCGATGCTCTCTGATCTTACAAGAAAGGGAAGCAGAACGGAATGGCGTCGTTGTTATATTAAGGGATAAAAGATCAGCGTCGCCGTAGGAGCTTGTCTTTTTATATAATTGTATCCTGTATTCACTGTTAAGCACAGTGGTATTGATAGTGGAAGCGTAGCAAGAAGTTGATTTTGTGCTGCTAAGAAATCGTGCATTTTTGGTGCTGATCAGCACGAACTTTTTACATTCGACCTTGCAAAGGAGGTCTCATGTGGATTTTCGAAAAGAAGATTGAGTACTGCCACTATAAACCAGTGGTTGTTTTTGTTTACTTCAAGTTATGTATAGAAAGTTCCTTTAGTGTGTGAAGCATGCTCTAACGGCTGAAAACATGAACACTGATCGATGTGTACTTTAATGGAATAAGAGTAGGCGAAGAAATCATTAGTGCTTGTACTAAACGCATCATTAACATCCTTTCAAGTGGTTTACTCAATCTGAGACTTATTGCTGTTCTTGTAACCTGTTTGTTATACTGTTTAGGTTCGTTACAAGAAGGTGACCAGTTACTTCAGGTAAACGGACATTCATTAGACGGGGTCACCAATGAACAGGCTGTTATCATCCTAAGACGTGAAGCACAGAAAGGATCCGTCAGGCTTGTCATATCACGCAGTTCAGAATCCAGGTAAGAGAAATATTGCTGAGATAAACTCTACTGAATCTATTATTTAAATTGACTAATTTGATTTCCCAAACATGGACAGGTACTCGATCGACTCGCATATGTCAACCATTTGTCATCGATCTTCATTGTTAAATTGTTCTCATGTGTTGCAAACAATACCTCTCTTACACAGTAGTTCATGGAATGGAATGTATACATAAAAAAACACTTTTCCCCCTATATATATTTTTAATTCGCGAGGAGGTGGTTCAAGTGCAATCCGTTCCGTACTTTACACACTATTAAAGTTGGCTCAGTGCATTCATTGTTTTCGAAGCATCTTTCTCTTCTCATTTTAAAGTGTTCTGCTGAAATCTCGAGTACAGTAAATAAAGGAACTGATTACTCGTAATTGTACATAGTTACTGAATTCTGATACATCTTTATGATGAAATTTTGAACCTGTATTTAATTCTAGCCACTATCTTATTTCTACTGCTTTTTTGTATCCAGAGCTAGGTTTGAGGAATTATTTGGTCAAGACCACAGCATCGCTTCACCGTCTTTGTCACTATCACAGCTTCATAGTTTGCGCGGAAATAGCACCTTAAGTCGAACTTCCTCGTTGTCATCCACAGGATCTTTCGAATCTCCTCGTCTTGGTAAGTGAGAAAGCCTTCGTTGTTTCAAGGTGCTATGGGTAGGTGCTTATAGGGAAGCAGTAATTTTATTTGTAATGTAACAACTTGGAAATTGGAACATTGGTTTAACGTAACAGACATTTCTGGAAGAGTAGAATTTTTGAATTATATAAGTTTTGTTTTAAGATTATAACTATAACGTGTTATTATGGAGGAGATTTCAGTCTTTTAGATCTTTTGTTTTGCAATTGTGGGTATTTAAGAGTCCACGCGTGTTTGCCGTCGTTCATGAGGCACCTCATCTAACAAAGGGTTAAATCATTCTTGAGAGAGGGGTATGTGATTTTTTAATTACTTTTTTTTATTTTTCATTGATTTTTTGATTTTTGATTTTCTTTAGATGTGAACGTGATCTTTTTGAGTGATTTACCCCTCGTTCTTTTAAAGTTGACAGCTGTATTCCTTTCTTTGTTTTATGTCAATAGGACGGAAGCGTTCTTGGGTTTACAACAATGGCTGCATGTCACCAGCACCAAGTCACTATGACTCTCTGCCAAACCTAAGGGTAGGGAGTATCGAACGAGGAAACACTCAAGAGGAACCAGATGACGTCATGTTACCCCCAGGAATAGGTATATGAAATATCACGGATGTAATATTTTAGTATCTTTACTCGGAATATTAACAATATAAAACAGAATCAATTTAATATTTTACTTTGAAATTGTCTTGTTTATATGTTTGATTCTGTTTGCGTACGATGAGAATATATGTGTGATTTGCTTGAAAGACTGTGAACCGTAGCAGCGTTCCTTTCTTACATATGTAATTTCCAGTTGGATACTCTTAAAACCGTGGAAATATGTTCCATCGCAAGGTTGAAGTAAAAATGTAAACTCTGCTTGGGTTTACTTGATAGTACCGGGACGAATTTTTAACAGTGATGGGTACTGATCAAGACGCTGTACTTTTTATCAACTGATAATTGTCAGGGGACATGTGCCTCTTATATTTCTCAGGTATCATTGCAAGGTTATAATTATGTAGATTGTCGCTCGAATTCAATAAGAGTATGTTGTTGCTTTGTTGTAGGAACTGAACCTCAAAGTGCTATTTCAAGAAAAGTAAAGGCTGGGCTCTTTGCTGAGGTGCGATCGCCGTCTTTGTCCACGGTTGACTCCGGACTGCCATCCACGTCCCCTTATCCGTCGCCTGGCAACTCAGAGAACGATGCCTTCAGTAGCAATCAGGTTCAAACCATTTCAATAGCTGCAAATCTCGGACTTGGCATCAGCATTTATGGTGGCAGTAATCGTGTAGGAGGACCGTTTGTATACGTAGATGAAGTGATACCAGGATGTGATGCAGATTTGGTGAGTTTAACTTGGAAAGACTACATCTCAATGTGTGAATGCCTGAATACGTGGCTTGTAGATGACTGGTTGCCATTGCAAGTTTGGAAGAAGAGGGCAGATTATGTAGAATCGCATTGCTAGTTACATTTATTCGGGAGATATATTTTTCCACAAATATTTGATGTAATTAACCACGATGGTACGTCTAGTCATATCGGCATGGTATAAGGACATTGTGTAACCAGGATTCCTCACAGAGTGTCAGCTCCTTTTATTGTGCAAAGGGCCAACTTTTTATGAAGGCTTCTTTAACAGTACCACAGACACATGTGAAAAATGTAAGCTTATAATCTGATTCGCAATCATTGTATGGAAGCGATGACCATCGACACCTCGTTGTAGTCTTGGCAAGACCATCCTGACTCTCTTTGATTGGCGATAGTTAGGTTTCATCAGCTGATCTCTTTGTCATTACGACAGCATCAGCATCTCGTTTAACTCCTAGCTTCTCTTTACCACAGGATGGCCGTTTAAAAAGTGGCGATCTTATTGTATCAATCAACAAAGAGTCCTTCACTGGAGTAACTTATGAGCAGGCAAGAGCTATTTTGATGCGTTTGAAATTGAGGTAAGCGAAAGCAAATCTCTTCTTGGTTCATCATGCATCCGTTTCCTTTTAATTGTTTGTAAAACGGTGAATTCTGTTTATCTTAACTTACTACTAACATCAAAGGAGGCATCCCTCGTGATGTCACTAAGGTGATTCTTGATAAAAAAGAAACATTAATACGAGAAGGCTCGTGTGGTCGCAGTCTTCAAAACATAGCAACAGAAGGAAATACTGTAATGTTGCGTCTATTTCCAAAGTTGTTGTCTACATAAATTTCAGATATCACCAGGATGGATTTACAAAACTGGAATTACATGTGTTTTTGTTGACTGTCGGACGTAGGCAGTGGTAGCGAAGATGACGCCGTATAATTTCTTATGGGTGGCAACGCTTGTCTTTGAAATGGTAAGTCGGTGAAGGTGAGCTCCGCCCCTGACTCCCTGTAGCTAAAGACCAGCTTGAAATCTTGAAAGTTACCGTAGTAGACGGTATATTTATATTTCAACCTTTAAGGTATACATTTGAGGACGTGTACTTATTTGAGTGTCGACTATCGTGTAGCCCTACACTAGGGTAATCTAACAGTGTGTAGAGTCGACGTAGAGAGGTCTTAAGAATGCCATGGCAGTAATGAACTTAAGTTCAATTCCATTATCAGGCAGCCTTGGTACAGCATGTTCCTCAGGCTACGATCTACTAAAACTGTATCTAAGAGAGCTGAACACACTAAAGTCAATCGTTGCGGTTTGTTTCTTCTTTTTAGGAGTGGTACTTCGTCCCACACAATCTCATTCATCCATAATCCGAAAGAACCTGTGACTCTTCAAGAGGATCTACCTGCTCGTCCACTCGAAGAGCATATTGTACCAAGGACGTTGTCGCGCCCAACAGTGGTCAGTAGTGTTCCAGATCTTACCAGGACACTTACAGAAGAAATGGAATACAAGGACTTAAGAAGTCATTCTAGCGAAGATGCACTTCTGGAGGAATTGACGGAAATGATGTCAAGAATACATTCCGAAGAGGATACAACGCCTCCGACAACCTTAAGGACTGGACCCGAGGGCTATCTTCGAAACCTGCCTAGTAGACCAACAATGACACAGGGAAACCAGGATCGTTATCACGATATCAGTAGAAGTTTACCGGCCTTGACACATGCAAATCGTGGTCGCTTTTCACCAGATCAGTACTCGACTCCGTATACAAGTAAAGGTGAGATACTTTATATAAATTACGTAGCCGCGTTACTTAGGGAAGAACACATCAATCATGCGTTTCTGTTTTTGGCTCTTGTTGAGGCCTCGCTTCAGGAAACCTCTTACTGAGTGAGCCAACCTATTTACGGGGGTGGGCGCAGGTCTGTGAGTTTCACGGCTTTCATTTCCTTCCTATATTCTACGACGGTGCAAAATCGTTCTAAATCAATTAGATGTAACTCGTTTGCGGTAAAGTTCGCTTCGCATGAAAAATGTAAAACATTCTATCATTTTCAAGGGACAGCAAGCACGTTTATTAGAAATGATCGCGGCGTTTGATAACGTACGTTAAGCATATTCTGAAGGGATGAGCTTATCTTAGGAGGGTAGAGTATTCAAGAAAGACCTTACTATTATTGTCAACACGAAACTCACAATCAACAAAAGAGAATGTGTGGTGTCTCACTTCACACTGAATATTCTACCCTGTGTTTCTTACAGCTTTTGTCCTTTGAGTTACAGGCACGAGGTATGAGGGATGTACGTGGAATCGGCAAAAACGTCATGTTATGTTATATAATTGCATAAAGTATTCCGGAATTATTATCTGATAAAAATAAGGTTACCAATGGTGTAATTTAATACTCCATTCTACACTTAAATGTGTTGTTTACTGGAATTTACTTGTGGTGTAAGATGGTATCTGTTGTATTATTAGACTGTATGACACTGTACTGCTCCACTTAACTGCTTGTGTACTTAACTTACCTTAGCTATGCTATACTATACTATGCTATACTATGCTATACTATTCTATGCCACACTATGCTATACTATACCATGCCACACTATGCAATATTATACTATGCCACACTATGCTATACTTTGCTGTACTGTACTGTTTTATACTATATTGTACTATACTATTCCATACTGTACTATACTATACTAGACTAAACTATACTATACTACACTGTGCAATATTAGTCCATGGTGTAAGGTATATTAATTTAAGCAAGTTAAATCTCTCATTTTGTACTGACATACATTCTCTATGCCCCCTTTGGCTCTTTGTCACTCCTAACAGTGACTTGGGGTTTAACTGAACCTGGTATCCTTCAGTTTTTCACCATTGCGTATTAGAATGGATTATCTCAAGATTTCTTTCTCGCTATAACACTGTCTATCGGTAATAGAAACTTGGCCGTAGAGCCGGTTCAAGAGACTTTTAGAACGAGTGAGTTTAAAGGATACAGCTTTTTAATATTTCATCGAATCTATAGCGAATCCGCCATCATGCAGCGAGAAACTTGGTGTCAGTACCCATGCAGATCAGCGGAACTGACGTGCCTTGTAATCACCATGGAAACATAGTCTTAAATTGATAAGCGGGTGTTATAGACAGTCTGCAGATGGAAATTGGCCCTTAAGAACTGTAAATCTTATACTTGAGATAGTGATCTCAATTTTTGTACGGTGGAATATCTTTTGCGTTCCCCTAAGAAGAGAACGTCAAGCTCCGTAACCTTTGATTCCCTTTCAACGTGGAGATTCAAGAAAGAAAGAGAGTGAAGTGTAATTTATAGATTTGGAATCTAGTCTGTATTACAAGCGACCAGTCAACTCGTAGTTTCAAAGCTTCCGCAAACGATGAAGATTCGCACATTTATTTTGATGAATGTGGTTTCCAAATATAATGAGTTACGACAATCTTGTATGCGAGTTCTATCCCGTTGGTGGCGTCATTTTTTTCAGCTCCACTCGTGACTTCAAGATCAATCGAACACCACCTTTCCATGAACGACCTTCGAAGACAGGAGAATGCCTCAGTCCGATCTAGAACAAGTGACAGAAGTAAGCGAAGTCGCTCACGTCGTCTTACTTTGGATCCCGATACAAAATTGCGACTGGACGACTTGGAAAAGGTAAGAGAATGGACTGCTTGTCTCCCTGTGTGTTAATTGTTGACCGCATTGCATCATTCATAATAGATTAATCGATGTTATGATCGCCATACTGAGTTTTTGCACCAATATTGCCGTATTACTCATTTGATATCTCTGTAGATGTGCTCTTCGTTGATTCCCATGCCAAGTTGGGGCTTAGGTCGTATGCTATTAATTAGCCACTGCTATAGGTTTATTTAATTAATAGTAATTTCATAGGAGTATCCAGAGCCACCAATTAACCTTTTGGGTTAGAGAATGTATTGCTACACAACGATCAATAAGAAGGAGGAGAACGGTATAGAAATGAATAGAGGTTGAATAAAACTCAAACATTCAAAATTGGACGCGATTCCTTTCTTTTTTTCATCTGGTTTACCGTGGCGTAATCAGTGAAGCATCCGCCGTGAATGCGTACCTCCGGGCTTCGAATCTCACTGAGTAATATTTTTTTCTATTTTGTATTTTCAAAATCTCAAATTTAATTTGTTTCATTCTCTGGACGATGTGCAGCCAGGGTTTCAGGAGCTATTCACTGAGCCAAACTGATGACACTATCGTTAACGCTAGCATTTGCATCGAGTCGATGCTATTTAGTTGATATACTCCTAGGGTGTTGTGCTCCATAATCTATGCTTTTTCACTTGTTTAGGTGGACAGTTGGTTGATGAACTGTTGCATTTCCGTTTTGCATAATGATTTGCTATTGTAGCTCTGACTGCACAAAGTATAGGATACGAAAAGTATTGCTTTTTCTGATGATCGAGAAATGAGTTAGTAAGAAATCAAAGCTTCCATTATAACTCGACCGTACACCATTCTATCGTTCTCATAACAAGGTGCTTGCAATACTCAGGGGTTTTATAGGCTAGAGGAGGACTTATCGAGGTGACAAATTGATGGGTGGTATATCCAGATATTCGACAGAAAGGCCTTGTGTTGGCAATCTAGACAGTTCTCAGTAGCAACAGAATTATAGATAATGAATTCGGAGACACTCTACCACTGTATACATCGTGAAGTCTGAAGAGCTTATGAATGATAGACAAGTTTGCTAAATGTTTCCGCCAAACGCTTGTCAACGTAATGTCCTGGATAGAAGGTGGAATAATTCCGTTTAGAGTGTATAGGAAATGAGGGGATTGCACCACGTTGTTGCTAAAAGTGATTATATTAGTAACAGTCTTTCGGGCGCTCATGGAATTAAAAATCCCGTAAATTGTTAACAAAGTTATTGTTTGGTCTCTTTGCTTGGATTCTCTTTCTAGGGACAGTTTCTGCGTTTATATTTACGCCATTAGTCCAAATCTCGCACAAGTACGAGAGTTGATAGTTTTATATTTATTCGTAAAAATCTGTTTTTCCTTCAACGATAGGCCCTAGACTACCTTGGCTATGATCTAGATGGTGAGCAACGCAATCGACTGCGTCACCGCTTACGACCTGACCACAGGGGTGCCGTTGCATTCGGAGGTAATGAGATCTATTATTCATGTTGCCTAATTAACTGTTATTTATTATAAAATGTCAACAACGATTTATAGCTTTGAGGTTTAAAGTAGAGACTGGCAAGCTTTGTGTAGATCAGGGCTAAGTGTTGAAGCAGTGTTGACAAAGAAGTTAGCGATGGTGATACCTCATTTTAATAGGATGCAAAGAGTCATGGGTTTCACGACAAAAATGACCATACATCTATGTGAGAAAAAGTACAAGTCTCCAGTATCTAGCGACCAAACGCATCGTACTGAAGTCATTCGGTGCCGCGTAATTTAGACATTTACGAGTTTACGGCATTCTTCTAGCCAATTACATATTCTTTGTTTATCGCCGTGTAAACAAAATTCCTTTCATCGTATTATGAAAAGAGGCTTGCTTTGCGTGTTTTTTTTATTTTGCATGTATAGGCAATGTCGGAGTTTTCAACAACATCACTGAGGATGAAGATAAATTTTGTATCGTGTTTTGAATATTTCTCATTTTTCTTCTGTTTATTAAAAATCTGTTAAGGTCCTTTAATCTTCAATGTTGGTAGTTTTTAATGACTACCCCATGGGATATGGTTTAATAGGTTTTGTAGTAGCAACATCTGACAAAGTCGAAGCCGTTATCCATGTTTCATACACGTGAAGTCTGTTTAAGTAGCTTCGACTGTCAACGTCGAACCTTACACTTTCTCAATCAGACGTCCCTGATGAGCAGTATGCCCGACACTAAAACTGCCGTTAAAATGCAATAAAACCACCAAACAGGCCAAGTTACCTATGTTAAGCGTCAACCTTAGCGAATATTAAGCGAAAAATTGATCAATATTACAGTCAAGTCTTACCCGCAGCAGGTATAGTACCGAATCTTCTTTTTCTCTCTTTGAAGCAGGAGGCCGCACAACCTAGGGGATCCGCAAAAGTAGGCGGCTCACCCCAGGGGCAGCCTGTGGTATCAACAAAAATTAGTCTCAAAATAAATTGAGTGACCTGGCGTCACCCAGGTCGTTATTTTCCTTACTCATCAGTTTAAGGCAAAGAAACAGGTGGCTGAACAACAAGCAAGCAATTTTTGTGAAAGAAATTTAATACGGGATATTTTGTAAGGTGTAGGAGTGCAGCTTCGTATTGATTTGTGTTTAATATGGAATTGAAAGTGCACATGATGAAATATCAAGGATTTAATATGACGTAATGAATCTTCTGACATATTTCCATCTGCGCATGCGCACTTTATAAACCCTTTAAAACTTGGGGTTTTGAATGTTTGATATTAGAATTTCAACCAGTAATTCAGATAGTGCATTATTTTGTAGTTGTTGTAAGACATAGCTACAAGTTAAATCGTGCGAGAGTTTGGTGACGATGAAATGTTTGCCCGTGATCCCTATTGCGAACTGTTGCTCTCTGTGTGGAATTCCCTTACTCAAATCTTCAAAATTCAAACTGTTCATTTTGTTCTGGTAGCGTTTCTGTCCACCGTCCTATGATGGCGAACGACGGCCATGAAATAGAGCGCACGGTTGACACATTGAAAGAACAGGATGTGTGTTTTGCCAGGATAAATTTTAGTGCACCCCAGCCACATGAAAGTCGAGTTAACATGCAGGTTTGAACAGTCCAAAGAACGCATTTAAAATCATGATTACTTTGAACAGCGACGACATATCATGCGGTTGGTAAACGCCGCGTGATAATTAGTAGACCCATTAACTTCTCAACGGTGAATCTCGTAGGAATATCTCCGATATGTAAGGGATATCGACAAAATGTCGGATGAATACCAACTGGTAGTATTTACTACATGATATGATAGACGACGCGTTAATGGAGGAACGGATAATCAAAGAAACACCTGACTTGTATTGTCGATTTAACGTATATTCTAAGAAAGAATCAACATCAAGTCAAATCAGAGTTAGAACTAAAAGAGTGAAAAGTAACCGTAAACCATGACTAAAGAAAATGTTGAATAGGGACCACATGTTCAATAAATGTTTCTTGTTCTTGTGTCAGTGAAAAGTATTGTTGACTGTTTCTCACCTTTAATTTCAAACCTATTTGAAACTCATTTTACAGTTATCCCCTCCCACTTTATCTATTTATAAAATCCAGTCACCCCTTCCATTTCATTCCACCGCCTCTTCCAATTAAGAACAAAAGAGTTAAGTCAGTAGTTTGAATGATGTACTTGTGCCACATGTGGGGCATGCGGGCTTTAGCCGCTGGATTCTAATTCAATTTTTTGCAAGATGACAGTAACTTTGAAACCTCATTGTTGATGACCACCCTAAGTTCTAAACCATATCTGCTTTCTGATCCATTCTAGCCTCGTTCTAAACCGATTTGATGTCAAAGAGGCCAGGATGCTCAAGGCAGACCATTTTATGTTAACTTGCTTTCTAGCACAAAATCATTCAAAGTCAAGCTATTACAGCGTGTAATTACGTAAATTTGGAAAGTTTCTCTTTCATTACTTATAAGTTCCAATGGTTAAGTAAGTTCAATGAGGTAAAGCATTGCCCAGCTTGAGTATTCTGACCTCTTTCTGTTTAAGATAGATAAGGGCTGAAATGCAGAATGGTCTAGAACGCAGTATGGTCTGGAACATCATTACGACCCCTTTCAGAGAATAACATAATTTCTCTTGTTCGCAGTCACAACAGAAACAAGAATTAATCTTATTCTTATATGTTAAAAACATCATGTAAGCGGATTTAGTATAACTCAAGGGAACATTTATTCTTTCAGCAGCTCAAACAGAAGTCAATGACCTGTTCTAGTGCCAAGTATGATTATTTCGCTACCGAAGGGTTACACCAGCAATTGGCACCTTAAAAGTGACCATTTCTGTTTTAGATTTCGTAACTGCAGCCCAGGAGGTGCTTCAAGCAAGTCCACAACGCAATGGCAGAACACTGAATGAATTCAGCTTGCAATTTGCAGTCCGTGATATGAAGGACTTAGAGCGAGGGAAGGAAAATACGGTATGTACACAGCTAAGTTCTTCTGTCGATGTTGCTTCATGTTTTGATATCTTATGTATGATGGGTCAAGTTAAGGTTTCGGAAACAAATTGATCTTAGAGTGTTCCATGAAGCATTTCTTTAAGTTTCATCAGGACATTATTGCATCCCAGTAACTAGATAACCAGTCAGGCAAATAGAGAACGGGGGAATGGGAGTAACCATGGAGAAGAAAAAGAAGTAACCTTGTCATCCCAGTAGCAATTCTGCTGATTACAATGAGCGGTTGAATGAATTTCTTTATATTTGTTTTATACCTGTAAACTATAAAACACCCAACATCTCAAGATTTAGAACTTTGGACAGAACGTAGTAATCTAACGGAAATCTGAGCCCGAGCAGCCAAACGAGTTCGAGAATGCCGAATTAAATCCAAGTAAGAGGTGAACTGTTTACTCATGAGGGGGTGGCAAAAGACGTCGTGTTCTTCTTTTTGCGTTTCTACTGCATGGTTAAAATTTCATGTAAGGACTATAACTCGGTTCATTGTTTAGAAACAGGTGACCTAGTACGTCATATCGTGACCTGGCACGTCATATCGTGACCTAGCATGTCGTATGATGACCTGGCACGTCATATCGTGACCCAACACGTCCTATCAAAACATGCTCTATTTATACTTCCAAATTCAACCCTGACGTGATCTAACTAGCTATCTGTTGATTGGAGGTACTGGCAAATAAATAAACGTAGAGAAATGAGGGAAAAGTTTTTCTGTAGGAGTATGGCAGATATTGGTCTCCGGGAATAGTTACCGCTCGCCCTCAGAACGTTTTGCCGTAAGAATGTGTCAAAGAATACTTTGTGTCAAAGAATACTGCTATAGGCTTTGGTGTGTTTCAACCTGCTTACAACTTTTGGGTACAGGAACAAATTTCTATTAGTTAGTTCATCAGTTTACATCAGATCTTACTGTTTCAAGAGTATATGACGAACAGTGAAGTGAGGCTACTATCACGGAAGTGATGATTTGTTACGTGACCATCTTTGCCTCCTACGATGTACCTCAAAGCAGCATTTTCGAGGCCGTGAATTCACTGCAAGGGAGTCATTAGTCTTTTTCACAAGGCATATGAAAGGATTGTACCAGAGAACTGTCTAAGGTCCATTCATTCATTCACTTGAATTGAACCCCATTGTTTATGACGACTCAATCAGTCCACATGTTAATACATGAGACCAGCAATTAATTTTTTGATCGATTTAATACAAGCCTTGAGTTCCATTTATAAATAAAATCTTGGATCAAAACGAGAAAGCAGATACTTAACTTTAAGAGAGCAAACGATGAGAACATCCAAAATCGATGAGGAAAGAGTATTATTTGTGAAATGGTTGCCGGAGTAATTTCAGCCGTGCCAAACTGCTGATGGTCATAATTATGTTATCAAAGTTAAGACCCCCGTGTTCATATGTAATGGTTGCTCCATGGGTTAAAGTTGCAAACAGATAACGAATACAGCAACAAGCAACTTAATTGTTTTCAAGGGACCGCGGCTATTGAAACTGGTTTTGTAAACTTAGGGAGTAAGAAGTCAAGACTGTCGATTCTAGTCGGTCTGTCGCACTGCATCGGTGATTGTACTGCACATAGTCTAAACGCAGCTGTGCACGTATATTCAACGTCATGGATTCCAGGCAGGGATTAATGCTGTAGTTAAGTGACTCAGAGTTCATGCAAGGCCGTAGGTACGACCTCACAGTCACTGACTTGTTGAGTTTTATTAAGACTTTTTATTTATCGGATTATTGTACATTGTGTTCGCCTGCAAAGATGCATTTGGCGTTTGTCGGGTAAGTAGTGTGGGAAACTTGTCTCATAAAAGTTACAACACCGTATAGGCACCAACGTATTCGAAACGTCACTGGAATTTCGAGATGATGTATATCGGTCAAGGGACGAATTTCAAACGTTGTATTAAGAGAAAGCGGGCGCACAAGGATATACATGAAACTTATAGTCGCTGGTGTACATGTTTGTGTTAATGATAGACACGTTAAGTCGCTATGGAGATAAAATCTTAGTGGCTGCTTTACAGTGCACCATGGAAGTCTTTAACTTTCACTTCCTATCCTAGCATATTCTAATGGTCTTCGCCGACTACTATGTAGGACGTAATGTAACCTGAAATAGAGGCTAAGTCAAAATGGATAACATTAAATCCTTGAAATAGTTGTGTTTGGCCAGTGCCTACTGGATGTAAGCCTTGGTTACGTAGCAAATGAAGTAGAGACCTTACTTTTGTGCCTTCGTCATTACCCGAATATTAGCGCACAAACTCAGACTCATAGACTTATCCCGTCGTTCTTATCTATAAGCTGTTCGTTCCATAGCCCATTTTGCTAAATATATAACAAGAAAACGATCAAATAGATAGTAAATTTTAAAAGATGTAGGCCACCTACTCTAACTAGCTAATTAGCCTATCGAACCTATCGAGCGAACGAACTAAATTAACTAACTAAATAAATAACGGATTAATAAGTCAAATAAAATAACTAATTAATCAAATAATTAACTAACTACTTAAATAAATAAACTAAGCAATCAACTAACTAGTCCGTCAAATTTGCCTAGAACATGCTACTATCTTGATTTCAACAAATTAACCTTGAATTCATAAATGAATTATTTTGGCTGAAATGGACCAACAATCCAGATAAGCAACGTCTTGCTGCGAAGGCAATTCCGTTACAAGTTACCTAGAAAAAGACTGATATGTATTATACGATTTTACAGTTTTGATGAATTCCGGGAGGTCGACAGAGGGATTTAAAATTAGTCTGTTTGTGATAGAAAGTGGAAATCTTCTTAGAAGACGATCCCTGATAGGAAGGGGTGGCTATTGCACCTTCATCAAACTCACCATTCCATTTTAATTCAAACCCTTATAGGCTATGATCAAACCACACCATTATAATTTGCCATTGTAGCATTAAGTATTTACTCTTACAAGGCCATATTGGCTATGATAAACAATTGCGTAATATCGAAATTTGGAAGCGTCGATGTTGTCATGTTTACACATCAATGAATGAAGCCATAATGAGGAGAACACAGAGTTGTTATTTGGTTAAGAAATGAAATGAGATGAGATTGAAATGTTTACATGCTGTCGGAATTACTATGATAGCTTATTCAAGGCATAGACAGCGAAGCGATTTTGCGAGAGTTCTAAACTAAATTTGAGGTGTGATGTGATAAATGTGAAGTAGTGGGTTAAGAGCAGAGAGGGCGCCCGCCTCGCAGATTTGACAGGGGCAAAGCAATATTTGTTCCAGTCATTGTTGAGATGACTTTCATGAACATACGATTATGCTATCAAAGGTGCCCTCAAGTTAATCCATATTCTGCACAGTTTTAAAATGTTTCATGTTTATATCTTCTGTACTTAAATATTACATCTAACTCCTAACAATTCGAGGTATTGTGAATTATTAAGGTTATTCGTAATACATCCCTTTATCTCATGTTTTAGTAGTTAGAGCGGAATCTGCAAGCAACCACGCACTTTAAGGGGTTTTTGTTTATCAGTATGATGCTCCTGGGTTTAAGTGACACTCAAAATTGATTAAATTCGTGATGCTATTGAATGTTGTTTCAAAAAACATTCCTTTTTTTGTATAGAGGTTACAATCAGGTCGATAGCAGGGATCCAGATTTCATCTCCTATCTTAGCAAAGGTGCGAAATCTATCAACATTTGTAAGCAATCAAGTTTGGAGATCGCGTTGTTAGGGCGTTGTAACCAGCTAAATCCTCTTTACAGAGTTGAGTTACGCTTTGTAATAATTATGGCTGGATTAAGGCATTTTTTTATGCAACTGACTGTTGATTTCATATGAAATGATATAATCAAGAGATTGAGTATCCGGTTATAATTGAGAACAAAACTATGACTGGTGACCCCGTGGCCCTTGGTCTATCTCTTTGTGATGAATGAGGATGTCGGAGCAAAAGATAGATATGTAAAACGAGGCTATTTAGGGGTCCCTGAGACTTGTTGTTCTAAACAAGCAAGGTACATCAATCTCCCTTATGAAATTTCAATATCCGGCAGGTTTGACGTGCTCTTTAGAACCAAAATGTTGAAAGTTTCTGTTTTAAGGAAAATCACTGCAATTGCCTTAATTATTTTCAGATTTAGTTTTTCACAAGACAACATTGCAACATTTGCTTTATAAAACCCGTTCGAAATTCTCTCTTATTTCTCGTGAACGAGTCGTTATTAACACATGGCCCTTCATACCTAGACATCTACACAAATACGTTCATTAAACATTTCCTTACTTCGTTGAGCTTCGACTTATTGTAGTTTCCGAGCCAAGTCCTTCTGAACGATGAATGGAGCAGCTATCGACTTTTGTAATTGAAGGAAGAGGCCCTTAGATCTGGCATTGATACGTTAAAATCTGCCATTGTTGAACTGGCTTAAAGGAGTTTAACAAAGATTGCAGGATGCGTCGTTCGTCCGATAACGTTATCGATGGCTTAGCATTTTTTGACTGATATGCCGCATCTTTAACCTTCGCCTCCAACTGAAGATGACATGCTTCAATTCGTAATGAACGAGGGGCATGGGGATTTCCATTTAGACGCAGCCAATATCATGGTGGTGAAAAGAGCGTGAGTGAGTTTAACAGACTGCTTGAATGACTTTGACAATTACAACCAAATCCACGTTCCATTTGTAGAATTACCGTACCGTAGTCAGTCAGCTTTATAGACGAAAGAGGGAAGAATAAGAAAGATCAAGTTGGAAGCAATGCTTTGAGAAGTTTGTCTCTCTTGGACATGAGTCATTTTAAGTCTACCGTTTCTCGATTTACCTCAGCTTGAGCCATGTTGAACGACTTGTTATCTCGATGAGGACGGGAAGCTGCCAGTGGTAGTTTACCGCCACGTATTGTTGTACTCAAATTGTGAATCGCTAAGTTGACAGTCGTAGTAAAATGGTTTTGCTTTGATATTAGGAGCCGTGTCGCTGGTACCGGGACGTAGCTAACATAACAAAAACATAAGACGAAAAAACCCAAGCTTCCCTGCTCACGACAAGTCATTGTTTGAATCTGTAAGCAATATGGAGTCCCGCGTCTTTTATTGTGATAGGAAGTGTAAGCTCTCTCTTAAGTAAAAACAAAACATACCGCGAGGAATCCCAAGAGCCCCGAAACATCTCCATGATCACTGATTTGTTAACGTTATGTTTATGTTCCTTCGAAATGAAATGTCTTTTGTTGAAAATAGAGGTAAAACACTGATCATAAAATGTACATGGTTATGTCGATGAAGTCTACCTTTGTTATAGATCGACGCAAATCAAGGACTTGAAGAGTCATCTAAACATGACAATTTTCATTGACATCCATTAAAACTGTCTCCTGTAGTAAATTTAGAAGACTGGGAGATCTAGCCGACTTCAAAGCAGCCCTAAATAATGAGGAACAGCTTCTTTCGTTGTTGACCGTTTATAGCCCGGAGATAAAATGTCGATTACTACCCCGTTTTCAAGCCAGGTGCAGATACTCTTTGAAATGCCAATATATATTAACTCAACAATTTTGAAAGTAGAGTTTGAGATATGAAAGTTCAAATAGGCAATCTGTAGGTACCATTGAAATATCTATATATTAACTAGATAATTGTAAGAAGTGGAGTTAGAGATATGAAAGCTCAAATAGGCGAATCTGTAAAGTAAGTGATTGTTTAGGAAAATTGCCATTTGTTTCAATGTATAAGTCTGATAGACAAGATAAAAGAAGGCTGCAAGATTTATGCAATGGCAGTGATAACAAGAAAGACCAAAAATTTTGGCGATTTTGAAAACATAAAGACTGGCTTGCCGCGTTAAAATTGACCAGCATTACTTAGAACAAGTACAATAATAAATATATCTGGGTATCTGGATAACAGATGATGGTAGAAGTGATGATAAAATTAAACGAAGAATAGGGAGGGTAAAAGCAGCATTTCGGAAGCAGAAAGAATTGAGGCTATGTAATTAAAGGAGAGAGAGAAAAACAGAGTCATGAACAGCTCTGTAGATTCGATACTGAGATATGGATGCGAAGGATGGACGTTGAGTCCTAGTATAAGAAGAATTTGAGATGTGGTGCAGGAGAGGGATGATAAAGATGCCTTTGACAGAAAGAAAGAAGACCATTAATGAAGTATTAAAAATGTTGGGGGAAGAAAGAAATCGCTTGGGAAAGGTAGCAAAGAGGAAACTGCATAATCGTTAAGTCACCAAATTGGATCGTATTGAAATCATGGTTACTGCAAGGCGAAATAACTGAGATGGTGAAGCGACTGGAGGCCTTCTACCGTATTCAGTTGCAAACGAAAATAGTGTACACGATTTTAGAAGCTTGAAGACTAGAATTTATTTCCACGGTTG
Source organism: Carybdea cf. marsupialis auct. non (Linnaeus, 1758) (assembly GCA_010016065.2). Taxonomy (NCBI): domain Eukaryota; kingdom Metazoa; phylum Cnidaria; class Cubozoa; order Carybdeida; family Carybdeidae; genus Carybdea; species Carybdea cf. marsupialis auct. non (Linnaeus, 1758). The sequence goes on from JAAAKL020001304.1 coordinate 31,186, forward strand.
TACATTTTGGTCACAGATGTTGAAAGCCAGCAATGAAGGGACTAGAGAATGGTTAAGAAAGTATGTAACCCTGCCGAAATCATGGACATTTCGATTTTTGCGTGCATGGGGTGCCATGTAGTGTCATTATCAACAAAATGTCTTCTATTATCAGGCAACAACTTAGTTGTAAATAAAACAATAAGAACAAGAGGAGTCCTTGTGTGGACTGGTTGATCTGATGGGGGTTGGATTGAGGGCTAGAGGCGTGACTGATAGAACTAAGTTGATGCATCATGTGCCTTCCTAGACTAGAAAGCAGTAACCTTGTCGATCTGGTATTGCAAGTGCTGTCAGGTAAAGCAACTCCCTTTTGAACTATCTTATAAAAATTGTAAATGTAGTAATTTCAAATTATATTTGATAGTATAACAGGTTCTTGTGAAGCGGTGCACGTTTATTACGTGTGAAATTTAAGACCTTTTAGCCACCAGTCCTGCGAATTTCAATGATTAATAGGTCATTAATTTGTATATGTGTATATGCTGTTTTTATTCCAGGTGGACGTGAAGAGACTGGAGGAGCTACAAGTTCTTAAAAGTATGTCACTTCGGAGTCG
>JAAAKL020001305.1:0-31781 GCA_010016065.2 Carybdea cf. marsupialis auct. non (Linnaeus, 1758)
CATGACCAAGGACCTGAATCTGACACTGAGGCTAGCCAAGGTGAATTTTTGGTTGAAAGTCTATGAGCAGAGCCGATATTTGAACATTATGTGGAATCTTTAGCATTGACATGGTGCAGAAATTAAAAGTTTTGCAGCAAAACCGTCGAGTATAAACTTGAATTCAAATTTAAAAAATCAAACTACCATGGAAAGAAAGTTTGTTACAATGAAATGGAAAAAAATTTTAAAACTTTTGGTCTTGCTCAGCATGACCTGCATGACCTCTGGCTTCGCTACTGACCGTATCTATGTGTTCCCTTTCTTTCACCGTTTTGCGACTTGTGTAAGCGCTGACACCATTTATAACAACAGAATAAGAGATGACTCCAAAATGGTTACCCTCCTCCCCCGAACGGTTTGTTTCTATTCCTTGGATGCCGCCCTAAGCATAAAATGTGTGGGCATCATAGTACTATTTCTTCATAGCTCACGTCACCCTATTTTGTGATCACAGCACAACGATATTGACGCAAACACAACCTAAGTTTCGGTATAAAAGATGATATTTCTGTTGCCACGGAGTAGATCTTCCCGAAGATACTTCTCGCACCAAGCACCTGTTTGGTGTTGCTTCGCACTTTCAAAATGTTCGACATTACCGTTATCATGGATATAGCGGAGTTTCAGTTGTCGTCGATGAACGGGCATTTCTGCCCGCGGGAAGTAGTAATATTGGACATTAGCAAAAAGGAACTAAAAAGTTGGTGCATTCGACCATCCATGAAATATCGAGGTGGGTTTCAAAAAATGTTCATGGAATGAAATACACTCCTTGCCACCTCGAATATCCTGTGTACAGATGTCAAGATGTTGCTAGGATATTGAAAGAGCACAGCTGCATTGGCTACAAAGGAGGAATAGTGAAATGACACATCAACAGTGAGAATGACAGCTGAGAAACTTTTCACCAAGGAAAGGTGATAAAACTTTTTTCAACATTTTTTATCGAGATGTCAAGATTACGAGAAGGGATATCCAGGTGGTTCAGCAGTTGTCATTCCACTATTCCTCCTTTGTAGCTGTGATCTACCGATATCCACCCTTTTAGTTCCTTTTTGCTAATGTTCAATATTACTGTTTACCTTTCCACGACCTGACTGCAATTTAAAGGGTGCTGTTGACCTGCTGTACCTGTAAGATGTAGTGCGTAGGAATCACCATGACAGTATTGTGAAAAAGACCCCTGGAATTGGGAAGGTATTTCCAAAAAGTGGTGTTTTTTAGCACCTTACCCAATGCAATCGTCAAGGGATGGAGGATTGCATGTTAGACAAAGCTGAAACCGAATCTGAATTTTGGCAATATCAATTAAATACATTAAACCAAGCGGTTAAACAGTATAACTTTGGTCTGTTTCTGTCTCATTGCAGGCTTCCGACCTTTCTAAGTTCGGGACTGATCCTCAAGACGGCCTAGTACAGTGGAAAAGTGCCCAACTCCCCATGTTAAGCGGGGTGACCCTTGAGGCGCCAGCCTCTCCCTAAAGGGGGATGAGACCGTGGTTGGCGGCATCATCCTCACCACATGGGTGGGTTTCTCAAGATGACGTTGTTCCATTATAGGACGGTTTGCCCGACGTCCCGAACTCATAATGCGATATCTCAAGACGCGTGATGAGACGAAATAACACCGGAAGACCAAAAACAATTGGATCAGCAGGTAGCACTTGAACAATTACCTTTTATCAGCATGAACTGCTCGACATATTTAGTCCATAGTTTGTAAATAATTTTACCGGATATTAATTGCTAAATAGCACGCACACTCTTAATTTGTAGTTCGTAAATAAATAACCACCACAGAACAACTGTCCACTGCCAGTCGAGATTCGAAAATTTGCCTACGTTCTCTCTCGACCTACATTTATAGGTTAAGATATTATCACTTTACACATGGCAGTTACTTTAACACAAAGTTGAAATGGTCTTCATCGACTGTTGACTTGATAGATGCGTTTCCTCACCTTAAAGTTCCTTTAAATCGGTCTCTTAAAAGAAACCCTTCCAGTATTCTCAAAATATTCATCAAAAACGTTTTGTAATTAGTGACAAAGATTGTTGTGTTTCTGCATCCTACTTTCAATTGTATTCAGGAATTCCATTGGTGCACTTTATACCTGCTACGATACAACTGAAGTGCATCGTACAAGATACTCCTCCACCGTACTAGGGGTCTCAAAAATACGATTGGCTATATCTTCTTGGCTATAGAAGTCAAGTGAACTCACTCCACAACCAGAACATCTAGACATATTTGCTGAAGAGAAGCCGATAGCTCTCCGTTATCATCTAACATGCATAGTTGGGATTAAAAATAATAATCAAGTATTCCGCACGCCAAATTAGAAATATTGAAGAGTTCAATTTTTAGCAGGAAAGAATAATCCGCGAGGCATACCCCTGAAAGAGTACTACGCATATCCGAGGCCTATTTCAGGTGGTAAAAGTCAGGTTGCTAACGAACTTCCGCCCAATGCATTATAGGTGACTTTCTAGCTCGTGTCATTCCTATTAGGACCACACTTCTGATAGCGATGCAAATGTGATTGGGACTATCTAGCCTCTACGCTAGACGTATAAGGTTTAACGTCTCCCGTTTACTTGAATAAGTTATCGCAACTCCAATGATGATAATGCGAGGATCAATAGTTGATTAAAGTTAGCCGCCTTTTTGACTGAGACGGTAAGTAGAATAACAATTTTAAGGTTACATTAAGGCTGTCTGTAAACCCATTAAATAATACGTCGATGACAGTAATTAGACCTTTGGATACATACTCTAAAAATTGTATGATTATCTTGCTCATAGGCATAGGATAAGCCTGTCTCCTTTGTTTCTAAACTGAAAATCGAAATAGCGGAATTCCTCTACATCATTTTTCTCCTGCGCGAAATATTGCGCCTAGTGGAAATCCATTTTCAAATTAAAAAAAAACACATTAGAAAACCGTTACATATTCCAATATTTCTTTAAATTCGAATAAAACACGAAAATAGTAAATAACTCATAAAAAGGAGTTTTTGGTTGATGCATTAAAAGCAACAGTATCTCTTTCAAAATATATTCTTATCATGATTATAGGAAATGCTCCTGATGGTTACACTATATATTTCGGGTAACAGAGACAAGTTTCATCACGTATCTTGATGGGGATGGTTTCAATTCAAGTACTAATCTAAAAGACATAGAATAATGACACTGCATAATGTTTTATGTTCATGTTAAAGTTGATCACATGCCTTTAAAAAATTGCTCTGCGCATCAACGTAATGCATTTGAACTCCTCGCTGACAAGTGAGGATAGGTTTTAAGTCGTCTCTTCAAGGTCTTTTAACCTTCAAATGTAGGTTTGGCAGCTCCGACGCTTGGCGCTCCTTTGCCAAGTAAGATACACTACACACACACCTTGCTAGCGAGCGAAAAACCTGTAACTCCATTAATTCTGTAAATTCTTAGTTTACGTATTAAAAACGAAACATAATAAAATGGATATAGAAAGGGCCAGTGCGATAAAAATAAAGCCCACGATGACATATCACCTTATTACAACACACTAACAATGCCACGCCCTAACGTCCTAGGAGGATTACATCTAGAGATTGACACAGGAACACTTCGGTAGAATATACATGTTGATATCCACTGAGCCTATACTATTACTACAAACACAAGCAGCGGTCCTTGATTTTCTGTATTTGCTACTTGATACAGAAGACAAAAATTTAAACGCCTTTCACTGATATTAACGATAACAGATCTCTCAATACACATATGTGTATTTCTAAGAGAAGACAGAAAAGCGCTCATTTACAAGATTGCACGAGGTGGCAACAAGCTTCTTTGTACAAAATTTGAGTCCCACTAGAAAAATATTACGCCAACTTGGACGGTGCTAGGAATGACTGTTGTGTGTTTATAATACTTCAGTTCAAAATAAGGGAATCATTGCCTCTCTTGATTTACCAACTCCAACCCAACGAACTAAAAATATATAATAGAAAAATATTAGCATAACTTTAACCTCTTTAGAGCATACAGAAAAGAAAAAGCAAAACACGGAGAAGGAAGATGGAGAGAATAGACACTAGAACTTATAGAACAATTGGAAGATAGATTATAAGTATAACGTATCTAGGAGAGGACACAAAAGAACAAAACGATTAAATAAGCGGATTTCAAAATGTAGCGCAATCACTGTATTTCGTTGCATTAAGGTACCCTCATCGGCTTACGTTCATTACCTGGGATTTCCGTCAATTCTTCGATTTTTCGGATATAGTCCTGGGCTTTCAAAGGTAAATCTGAAAACTTCCTCACATCCTTAATATCCTCCTTCCATCCTGGCATGCTAAGAAACTCGACTTCAACCTCAGCAAGAACGTCCATGTCAGCTGTAGCAAAAACAATTATATTTCTTTTAAAAATCATTTGAAACCTCGAGTATGACAAACATGTTCCAGGGACCATACGTTGATATCATCAACAGAAATGGAGTGAGCATTTCATTATCAATCAGTCACATTGCATGTCTTGGAAACAAGGGGAAGGAGTTTGGAAATAGGCAAAATTTAGGGATGATATTCGTATGTGGTCATCTACACTGGGTACTCACAACCTCACAGTTGTAGTGGGCCGCAAATGTCAATATTCAATCAATCGTTCAATAGTATCAACTAGTACAATTCAAAAAAATGCAGTATGTTTGCGAGAGATGCTGTATTTGGAAAGGATGAGCATCCCGTCAAGACAAAGGACGGTGGCCTTTAAAAGAGCAGATCACACTTGAATTGCGCTGTTTAAGAACGAATAATCAAATGAACCAATCACTTAGTGCAGTAGCGAATCAACAAAAAGCATCTTTAATGCAGCAGCGAATCAACAATAAGCATCTTTAATGCAGTAGCGAATCAACAATAAGCATCTTTAATGCAGTAGCGAATCAACAATAAGGATCTTTAATGCAGTAGCGAATGCTTTTCAACAAATTCAGACAATGAACTCTAAGAAAATTTAGGTTTGAAAAAAAATTATTTTGGGGCACCATCATTATTTTTGGGCCCTAACTTTTCCTATTTTTGGATTTTTCCAAAAAGTTCAATTTTTAAAAGTGTAAAAATCTTGACAACTACACTTTGGAAGGCTGTATTCAACATACATGGATTCTCGTCCAAATATACTTTCAGAAAATGTATAACACTTCTTTTATTATCGGCAGTTAAAAATTGAGAAAAACACAAAATTTTCGAAGACTTTGTCTTTGTGTCATTTTTGAGGACCGTAGTCTTTATGTTCAGATCAATTATTTGTCTCAATGTTTTTGTTATGGAAACATTTCAAAGTATGTTTTGAAAATATATAACAGTGAAGCCATCGAACTGTTTAGTTTTGGAATTTCATGTTTATAACCCCCAAATTTTTATTATTTTCAAGATTTTTAACCTCCTAAGATATGACATGGTGGGTGCAAAAGCTCCTGTTTTAGTTTGGATTTATTCACTTGATGGAGAAGATGAAGTAACACTGCAGGTATATGTAAATCACTGCAGGTATATGTAAATCTGATGTTATGGGCTCTTAAAATTGGGGTACAGACCATTTTGGAATTTTCCTAAAAATTAAGAAATCTTTAAAAACCCATAAATTTGGAATGCCTTGATCATTTTGACTGAAATTTTCAGAAATGCCATATTTTAAGAAGCTGTACAAGTGGTGAAAATTTCAATAAAATATGAAGACATCAGGAACGAACTCATGTTGAACCTGCAAAGAATGACCCATAAGCATCTTTAATGCAGTAGCGAATCAATAAAAAGCACCTTTAATGCAGTAGCGAATCAACAAAAAGCATCTTTAATGCAGTAGGGAATCAATAAAAAGCATCTTTAATGCAGTAGCGAATCAACAAAAAGCACCTTTAATGCAGTAGCGAATCAACAAAAAGCATCCAACGAAGGCATTATTAAAAAGCACTTCCAAAGAACAATGTTAAGGGGCACCTCACATCGAATTTTCTTGTGTGCTCGGATGTTTCTTTACCTCTGAACTGGGCCTCGACACACAATGAACTATTATCGGTTTGGGTGAACGAAAATCCTTTTACAATACCACAGCAGTGTCGTTTCTCATGGCTTGAAAAGCAAGCGTTTTCATTAAATTTCAACGTGCAAAGTACGGAATTACCTGGGAATGAAGGTAGCCGAACTCCTTTGTGCCAATAGGCTGTTCCAATTTTCACCTCCTCGAAATCGTCCAGTACGTCCAACTTTGTAATCGCAAGACTACAAAATATGAAGACAAGAATGATCACTCTTGATGCACACAATATCAAACAAACATAAACAATGATACCCTGCTTTATATTAAATAGTTGGAGACGTTTATTAAATTATTCTTACATATTTGAGAGACTTGTTTTTATTCCATATGCTAACCTGTGAACCCCATTGCGCGCCTAAGGAAGAACCTTTCAGTTAAAAAAATTCTTTAAAGCTTAACTTATTACCTTCAAGCAATCCAACTATGGATGATATAAACGCCTATTTGTTTCCAAACAGATTTCCCTGCCAAGCATATTTACTAGTGGTCGAAACAGGGCCAAAAGAGGAAGCAGAAGCAAAGAAGAGGGCCGTGCTAAAGTGGCAAAGAAGAGGACCATGCAAAAGTGGGAAAGAAGAGGACCAGGCTAAAGTGGCAAAGAAGAGGACCAAGCGGGGCGCAAAGAAGACGACAAGGCAGAGGGCACAGAAAAGGACCATGTAGAGGACGAAGTTGCCTTTGTGACAATATTTTGCAAAACTAGAATGATCAAAAAAGTGACAAATAACGGAAAATACGTTTTAACATCTTTTCACCCATAAACTCGGTATAAATAAAAAAATTAATACAAGTGTTATGCAACTGTCTCTCAGTAACTTAATACTTTTTCGCTTTTTCTTCAATGACACTAATGTTTCTTCTAGCTTCGTTATATCTTGCTTAGTTTCCTCAGCCTTAAACACAATTGCTGAAGATGGTAATAAAATATCCTTTTTCTTCCCGGTTTCCTCAACAACAGCAAAATGTTTTCTTGGGATCATTTAATAACGTTCTGAACATCATGCATTTGCCCTTCAATATACTTTATTAGTGCAGTCAAATTTCACCAAAAAAAATGGTTAGGCTGGAAAAATCGATATGAAAACAGATTTGGTACCATAAGAAGCGCAAAATAATGCTGAATAATGTACTAAAGCTCCATCACACTCAACCTTAGAACCTAAGGCTATTTGAGTGCAAGGGCCTAAACCCGCCCTTTTTTGGTGCAAATTTGGATGAGATAAGTTCCCTTCCTTAAAAGGATTGACTACAGTTTGCATCAAGAATGGGAAAGCTCTGGATTATTTATATTGAGTATGTTGCGCTAATGAAGCTGTTTGTGCTATCTGAGAGAACTGGCAATTTTGATGCTCATCTAGCAGCCGTTCAGAAAATGCTCAATCTTCTTACTGACACAGGTCATCATCACTAAACTAGGTGTACTCGTTTGTTCCTGCAAATCATGTTGAATCTGCCAGACATACATCCACGGCTTTACAGGCTATCTATATGAAAAGGTCTATCAATGTAAGTAAGCATATTGAATCATAAATACTGTGTGAGCTAGTGATAAGCGGTCGACTTTTCCATCCATAAAAGAACGAAGATTAGTGCTTAGATATCTTATGAGGCTTAAAACATAGATTAGGGTTTAGACATCTAGTGACAATATAAAACCTGTTTCTTGAAATTTGTTTAGAAAACGTGTATTTATTAGAGTAAAGCTTGTGTGGTATTAAACTGGATTGCTTTCCTTACATAATTATTTTAAGAAGCATGGGTTGCCTATTCCGTTGTAGTAAATAAATGGTCATTCTTTGCTGATTAACAGGGAAAAAAAGTCATTGATTCGAACCCGGGACACACGTAGTGTCACGTATTCGCGGCGTGCTGCTCTACCATCTGAGCTACGGTGACCCGGTTCAATCACTTTTCTCTGCTGTTTCTTTAAACTTGATATTCTAAAATCCTCTCTTCTCTATAATACTTGCTAACGTTCAATGTGCTGTGGCCAGCATGATTAACCGGATGACAGTCCTTCCGTGGTCACGTCAAACGCCACAGAGAGGCTAGTCTCCAAAACTGCATAGAGCTGGACGTGATGTCCACCGATGGAGTATTGGGATCTAATGTGGCGGCTAGAGAATAGTAAGCTACGTTAACAACAAGCCACTATAGTTTAGTTGGTAGAGCAGCACGCCACGAATGCTTGGTTCGAACCCCGATTGTGACATTTTCACTTTTTTCTAGCATCTCTTCAAACTTGAATTGAGTTTATTTATAACACTCTTAAAACTTTTGAGAAAGGACGGACAATTGAAGGGTATTGCATCATACATACTTTACCACTTTTGTGATTTTTGTACTGTATTGGAGTACTCGGAACTACTAGGTGCGTTGGAAAAGATGTTGTTAAAATGCAGAACCATAAATTATTCTTGGAAAAGAGTTTTCTAGAGCTTTGACTGTTCGTGTTCTCGTCGTGCGATATGTAGTAAACCTGATGTTTGTTAAACTGAACCCAAGGAGGGGCAGGAACATCCGATGGAAACATCGGGCGAAAACGGAAGAGAGGATGTGACAAACACAACAAATGGACAAACTATTTAGGGGAATCCAGAGAAGCTGAAGATGTTGTATACAAATGCTGATTCGCTGCCAAACAAACTTAACCAATTAATGATTAGGGTCAGTCCGGATACAGTTGTGGTGTGTGAATTCTTACTTAAGAGCTGCAAGAATAAACCAACAGTAACCTCCCTCTCATTAGAGGACTACGAAGTTTATACCAATATCGAGGAAGAAGGAGTGTGGAAAATAGCTGTATATGTCAAAAGAGGTTACAAGTTATACAAGTCGACTTTACCCTAGAGTTTAAGAAAGTAGTATGGTGCAAAGTTGGTTTTCACGACTGGGAGTGTTGTATCGAAGCACAACTAGTGGGGATGAGAATGCGCAGGAACTACGCGGTCTGATGGAACATGCGAGAGCAATATATGATACCCTTATAGTATTATTGGCCTATATTAACTATCAAGAAATAGCCTGGAAACAGCTGCCATTGCAACACGTCCACTAGTCACGAGGCATACAAATTTCTGGAGAGCCTGCAGGACAACTTCCTGCAACAGCACAAATTGGAGGACACTAGGTTTCGACAAGTCTTCACCAACAGAGTAGTCACGGCCTGCAATGGCTTGCTGGCCACGCTTGTCTCTTCAAAGGGGGCCTTGATAGGTTATGGCGTGCAGAGCCTTTCGAACTGAAGTAACGATACCACTTTTATTTGCACAGCAAAACCACCCGCAGTTACTGTTATTTTCATCTTTAGTGTAAGTTAACCTGTACAGACCGGGAATTAAAAGGCTATGCCTTCATCCCGTATTGACGACGACGATGATGATGATGATGACGATAATGATGATGAAGCTAAAGTTATTGTTGAAGTTAGGCAATTATTATTATAGGTAGCAGTTATGCCTCCAATGTACATAAAACAATACCTGAGTATCTGTGCGCAAGAACATCGTTTAAAGGCCTACTGGTCTGAATTTAAAATGTGTGTTTATCAACATGCAAGCAAAAGTGTGAAAAGAGCGACTGGTGACAATACAAACGCAATTAAATCACAAAATAACAAGGTCACATTCTTAGTCTAGAACAGCTTTAAGTGAAACAACACATTATCTGAGCTACAAAGGAGAACTGTATGTCTTTCATATGAATTTTGTTAAGTTTATATTTAATATAAGGAAGACGCTTATCTTAAGTATAAGGAAAACGTTGTGGTGAATATTGTCTTGAGTAAATGATGACCACCTGGCCACCAAATCCTACGAGCAGCACCGAAATGAAAAGATAAGTATCTAGAAAATTGTTTAATTGCGTCATCAATGCAGTAGGAAACAATTTCTAGCCAGTAGCAGCCACTGACGGCTGGCTGAAATGTAAACCACGTACTTATTAATGAATTATTAATGAAGAGCCCAGATGGTTGCTCACTTCAATTAGTCACTTACCAAAATATTCCCCAGGTAGGATTTTGGGGGCCTTTTTCTGCTGAAACGACATTAAATCAAGCTTCTAATGAAAGCAAATGCAACCATGATGCATCCAGTTTAAGGTATTCAACCATTGTTCTAGTAGAATGATGACAATGGGACTCGGTGGAAGCCAACAATATTGAACAATCCAAAAAAAGTAACTAACGAAACCAACAAACAGAAAAAGTAACCAACGGCCTTCGTACCTTGAAAACCCATTTAGTACATTTGAATAGTTGACAACTACTAGATCCAACCAACCACACCGACGAGGCCTTCCAGTAGTTGTACCAAATTCCTGTCCCACCTTCTGCATTTTCGACCCTAAATCCTACGACAAAATCGAAATAGACCACTGAGATATTGACAAAGTGCCAGTGGCGAAATAATTAGTTTATCCAACTGCTTTCTTGGCACTTGGATTTCTTTTTGTATTTAAAAACCGTATTGCTCATAACAAACTTCAGCAGCCAAAACATTGCTTAAAAACCCTGATTGCATTACCCACAAGATCTTTGAAGTACCGTTGAATGAATCATACACACTTACATTTCTTTCAAGTCCTTGAATGACGTACCTCTGCAGCATACTATCTCAGACAAAATGATATAAAGCATGTACTGGGCATTATCTGTTAGACTAACAATGCTGAAATGAGTATCAGAAGCCTTACTGAGACAAGTTAGCAACAAGTTTACGACCTACTAAGATTGGCTGCTTATGACACTTAATATGTTCTTTAAGCAAAGACTGGGCATCAGCTGATAATGAATGATGTTTACAATCAATGTAAAGAATGCCTACAAGAGTTATAATAAAAGTCCGAAAAATGCTTCTTCAAATTGCGTACGAAACGTTTATCAAAACATACATCAAATAGCTCTGTCGGCAGCGTCCCGGCTCCAACTCTAGTAGTGTACGCTTTGACAACTCCACAAACATCTCCTATTCTTCTTGGCGGTATACCAAGTCCTGTACAAACTCCACCAGCAGTGCAGTTCGATGATGTAACATACGGATACGTCCCTAATATCAAATAATACAAAAAATTAAAATGTCACCTTGTTGAAGTAGCGTTGGCCAAAACAAACTACTATACGTCTTCAATGTCGAAGGTAATTATATAAAGTTTTCTTGCCGTGGTACCATGGCTATTTATGATACACTATTAATAAAAATAGCTCCATTCATTTACAGTATTACACAAGATAACACAAAGTAACGTAAACTATCCTTTCCGAGTTGTTCTGCTCCCTTTTCACGTGCACGAAGCACGAAATTTTTTTCATATACGACAATTTATAACTGACAAATAACTGACACCAGGAGACGACCTTATAGATACGACAAACGAAGAGTACAGAATACAAGTATCTTGCCTGACCTGATAGAAACTCGGAATCACCCATTGAGAAGTCTGTTAGAAAGTTTGGTTAGTAAAAATGAACAAAGAATCACTGTAAACTGAATATAATAGAACTTAATATACGCAGCAAAATTTAATGACTCTTTTTTTCAACTGATTTGTAACGGTGCACAAATTCACAGTTACTTCTTGCGAGTGCTGTCCTTCGTTCAAGCAGTATAGACATGTTACCGGTCTGTGAATCTCTTTTACGTTCTAAATTTATACGTAGTAATATTGTTAAGGTGTTAACAACTGCCTGTAAAGTATGTCGCTATGCAATAATCAAAAAGGGAAACGCCAATCTATGAACTCAACATGTAAGAAATAAAAAACTTGATGAACGCAGACTGATTGCTGCTACTTTATTACAGATATGCAGCTTATTGTAATGAAATAATTCTAATGATAACCGCTGATGCCCAGTTATCACTAGAGAATATTAAATATCGAAACCTCTTACCGAAATCTAAATCAAGCATTGTCGCATTTGCTCCTTCTATAAGTATTCGCTTCCCGTCTTTCATAGCTGCGTTGAGAGTGGAAACCGTATCGATTATCATGGGCCGTATACGTTCTGCCAAAGCCTTCAAAAAATAAAATCAGTGAAGTAAATCAACTGCAAAAATATTCCTGAGGAATGAGAGAGCCTCAAACCTATTTATGGTCGATGGGCATTTCCGAAAACCTGGCAACTTCATGAATAATAAGATCTTATCTTAGACGCAGTGCAATTGGGGACAATAATCAACTTATGAACCATACAGAATTCATCTTTGTCTATAGTGTTCAACGATATCTTGTAACGGATCTTATTCTATGACGGTGCCATCGCTATTTACAAACTTTCTACTTCAAAGAAAGGACATAACGCGAGAAGAGGGTTGGTAAATCGGCTCAATATAATTTCAGCTTTACATTTGAAAGCAAAGCTTTCGGCCTATTCGGCTTCAGTGATAGTTAATACCAATGTAGACTTAAGTCCTGAAAACTCGCTTTAAAAGGAAAACAATGATTTGCACATTAATTAACAGCTCCCACGGCGAAAAAATACAAACCCGTACTAAATTGGTATTGTTGTCACCCTCTTTAAACACTATACGAAATTCCAGTAATTGGGGTGACCACATCCAGTGACCAATGACGGAACCGTTTGCAGGGTTGGGAAGGGCATGTTTCAAATGCACAAAAAGAGCTAAGTGTGATAGGGTCATTTAGCTACGATATGTATTATTTCAAGAGGAAATAATTACCCAGTTTCCAACTTATCACCCAGAGATCTCTGCTGAATTTATAAAGGGAAAACTTGTTGTGAAGACCAATGGAAGGATGCTCCTCACATGCAACTGGAGCAAACTTTAAGGTTATGTCAAAAAAACACAGGAAGAACTGTAGATAACATTTGACAAGTCAAAAAAGGAAAGTAGAGCGAGAGACGGTACATCATAAAACTGTCGCCACTTCAAATGTTTATCGGGAAACTATGACAAATGTTGGCAACAGACAGTACAACACTCATGAACTATCAAGGTCACACAGTACTGTTTTCGACGAACAAGTGCTGCAATGTGAGAAAATAAGTGCACGACTTAATCCTTTCGCAGCACTTGCCAAGCTGCATAATTTTATCATATCTGCAACAGTTACTGATGTTGCAGCAGAGAGGCTCTTTAAGTTCAATGGCAATGTTCTTGCACGCTACTGCAACTTTTCGAAAAGCTGTCTCTAGAGAAGACACAGATCCTTTCACACAGAATAACGTGTGCTAAACTTTCGAAAAAGTTTACAACAGCACAAAAGAACTTTGACATCACAGGATCTCGTCAAAATCCAATCTTTGCCCTCTCTTTGATGGTGAATACCCTATAAAACCAAACAAATACATTTTGGTATCCGGGACTGTTAAAGAAAATTCCCAAGATGATACGACATTTGACTGAGTGTCTGCTTACAACTTTCCTTCTGGTTGATTTCACATCATTATTTTCTCAGAAATCGTTTGACAACGGAACCTTTTGCAACTATTTAAACATCATGCAGTCAAATTGCAAATGTCAGCAATTGCAAGTGGTACACGATAGCTACGCAGATTCCTCTTTGAAGAATGCTAAGACAAGAGAGGATCAACTTGCCAAACAGTAGAGTACCTGACTCTCTTATCAAAAGTCCCTCTACAACCAAATCGATTTTTGGTATCAGCATCAAAGGAAAAAAACGCAAAAATTTCACGACGATATTTTACAGAGATGGCAAACTGCATAAAATCGATGTGTTTTTAAAGTGAAATAGTGAAAAACAATCAAGAGCTACAAGAATGTATTCAAATTTCAAAATCGTCTACACCAGTTGTTTCCTTACTCGACTTTACATTGGAGTAAGCAGATACTATAATTATTCCTCATACCAGCTACGTAATTGATTATGTTCACGAACGAGTTGTAGCTGTATCCAAGGACACAGATATCGTAGCTTTTCTCCTTTATTACATGGCAACGTTTCTTCATGGTGGCGTGACTGAGCTCTGGACTCTTGTATGGAACTGGAAAAGCCTGAAAATGAATACTTGGTTCAGTAAAACGTTCAGCGGTCATGAAAGCCGATATTTTAATAATGGTCATGTTACAAGCCGCGCGGGGAGCAAGAGTTCTGCCTTGCAGAATGACCGAGAAAAGTACAGTTACAAGGTACTCATAATATTCAGTACACAACTGAATCGCATCGTACCGTGTACTTACTTCACTCACGGCTGTGTAGTACACTTTCTGGTCCGACTCTTCTAATGCAGAATGAGATGTCATTCAATCGAACGACCATGAGTGGAAATCGCCAGGGTCTAGACACAGCTATGGCTCTGTCTTTTTTCCTTCTGCAAAGGATTAGAAGACTGAGCTATAGCTGTGTCTAGACCCTGGCGGTTTCCACAATCTATGGAAAGAACTTAACGTCTTACAAGAGGCCCGAGAGCCATAAATTCATTCATACTGCCTCAAAATAAGTCTAAAAGCTCTTTGTTACTGCTGATTAAATGTGCTTCAATGGGAAAAGTACGTTCAAGTACTCACAGAGGAAATTTAGTCCCACAACCAATATATTTAGTTGATAACGTGTGCTTTTTTGTCTCCAAATCCTCATTATATCATTTACATTATGAATGATGTCTGGAAGAACTTGTATTGGCTACGAGGTTTCTTCCCACGTCCACAAGAAGCTGTCTACAGACCAGGACTAAACCAAAAGCTTACGACTCACATTTTTAAAGTAACGGTACAGAAAATTTTACTCACTTTTTATCAAGGCTAAACATACTTACGGGATCTACATTTTAGATAGGATCTTTGTAGCATCATAGCATAGTATTACTTTAAGAACTGAGGGGTCTGGCAACGAGATTGAAGCTGTAATCAACTTGAAGCGATCGGAGATTTCTTCCGTAATTTATGTGTCTTCGTATAAAAGCCATTCTACTCTCATGGCCATCGAACTTTTGATGCTAAAGAAACTGTTGTAAAAGGAACGTCCGTTTAAGCAAGATGGATAATATCCTGCATATCTTCATTTCCCAATGTACTGCTTGCATTGAGTGAATTGAACCATTCAATCAAAAGTGTAAAAATTTTCAAAAGTTTAGATCAGTCGTTTAAATTTTTGGTTGCCATTGTAATAACCAGTAGAAATAGTTATATAAAATCTAAAGTAACTTTGCAGTAAATACTAAGAATAACACTAGGAAGGAGGCTTTACTATTGAGATACGTACCTTGTAAGTGGCCATTTCACTTTCAATGTCAACGTCTAGCATCGGAAACCTGTTAAAGACATCAGAGTGTAAGATAACTTTAAAAACTAACTAGAACTGCCAACCCTCAACAAACAGCTATTAATCATTATCATTTTTGATATCTCAAGCAACCCTTTATAACGCTGGAATCCGTGATTCCCGTATCATATCACTTTGCAATCTTTGAAAATGCCATCCTTGCGCCACAAACAGCTTAAATGAATACACTACAGCTACAGCAGTAAATCATGCTTCTTTCTTAACGAAGTATATCTTAAATCAAACTCAAATCTGCCAATTTTATGCCTCTACAATTGATTGCATAAATGGACTTAACCTTCAGACCTCTTGTACTCACATTTGCTTATGGTAATCCACGAGGCTCTTAAACCTACGAAAAATAAATATATGAAATAGCCAATAGCGTTCTTTTTACCAGAAAGAGTAAATTAGCAATAACGTATAACACAAACAGCTTCGTAATATGGTCAACATAAAGCAAAAAAATAACTGAGCAATAGTAACGGCATTAATCATACGTTCATTTTCTACTCCAACAAAGGGGGTCAAGGTCTGCTGACACTTGTTGACCCTTTCAATCACCACATGGGCATGGTAATGGGCAATTTACCATTATCTACAAAATACACCCGTCTGTAGGAAAGGTATGCTTTCCTTCCAATGTTTTTATCTTTGCTTTAATGTTTTCAATCATTATAAATCAGTTTTAGCCATGCTACCTGCTACCAACCCTTGGTTTGTGTACATATTTCTTCTTGAGGAGTCTAATGTCTACGATCTTTCTCAAAATGCTCCTTTGGAAGACATCAACTATATCATCAAGTTGTCAACACCATCGGTATAATACAACTACATAGAAATACTCTTTGCTTTACTGCATTTGTATCCCATAGTGCTGGGAATGATACATTTAATCCGTGACACCAAATTGTAATTAAATTGTTTGTATTGCTCAAATTTCATAATAAGGAAGCTAATTCCATGATATTCATACTTTTTATCATCATTCCTATAATTGTCTTTCCATTTTTGTAATGTTATATCCTCCAGTCCCCATCGTGCGGGTAGAAAACCGTGAGAATATTGAAAAGCAAGTGGTTTTGCTTGCCGCAAATTTACACGAGGAAGACAGGGCAAGAAAGTCAAAAGTATGGTTTACATTTTCTATTGTTGGTTTTAAAGTCAACGTCAACTCTCAGCGACCAACTTTCCACCAGCAACCCACTTAGCCTGTTTACATTTATACGGAAAGTACAGCTGATTGTGTCCTTTGACTAGCATCTGAGCAGACAAACGGCGACCAGGACATTTCAGTTTCAAGTTGAATACTAAGAAAGATATTTTTGTAATAACACTGAGAGAAAAGTGGTTATTGAAGAGAATGAAAAACGATGTGCCTGGGTAAGGCCTTGGTTAGGTGAGAGAGACAACACAACTTCCGTCGTCTTGTAATAGTCGTCCCACTCAACGTCATATGGCATGTATTCACCTTCCTATAGTCAAATACCTTCCACCTTCTCTTTGTCTAACAACGAAATTTCAGTAAGGCTAGAATCAAAGGCTTCATTGTATGTAAACGCTTTTTCGTTCATTCTCATCAGAGATACACATTGAATTAAATTATGACAGAAAAGACTTAAGGTTACATAGACTACTAGAAATTCCAACCAATTTGTTTGGAATAAGAATTAAAAGATCATTTTTGAGAACGATGATGATTGTAATGCAAAGAAATTATCTGGCTCGATTTGTTTGCCATATGAGAGCGTTCGGATAAGACGTAAATGACATCAGCCGCTTTGTAAACCCTCTTTAATTGTAACCAAGAGTAATCATTGAGCCCTCCCCAAATTACGTCATCATTGGCAGGATGTGTTCCCAAATTACGTCATCACTAAGCAGATCCCCTTCTAAATTATGCCATCATTGGCTTAGGCTCATCCTACTTTCTTAACGGTAAATCGATTAAATTATCTGTTAAAATTTATTAAGATACTTTGTGTACCTATAAGTATAAATTAAAAGGACAAAAATTTTGGCAAGTGGTCATGGACTCATTACTGAAATTAAAATGATTAACCTGTGACTAAACACATCAGTCAAGTAATCCGTGCTTCTGTCGTCAAACTATTTCGTTTCTGAGGTAGAAAATCTTGGAACAGGTCGTCTCTTTGCTTTGCCTGCACAAAAGGCCAAGAAAAATTTTGGTGGGTTCACGGCTTTCTCTACCCCACCTAGAGAAACGCCACTGTCAATCAAGTGTTATATCTATTTATGTGCGTCAATTTTACATAATTAAATCCCAAGTATCACTACACCACCGTCAACTCCATGACTGCTCATACATCACAGTTTTTTATCATGCGTTGCCTCCTGCCACTTACCTCGCTCGAATGGTTTACTAGGCTCTGTTGAGTATGAAACCCTTTACATGGACAGCTAAATTTTTACTCGTTTCTCGAAATAGGTGTCCCCTCCATAACAAAACTTATAAAACAAGAAAACAGAGGACCAACTCAAGGCAACAATCAAATTGTATTTGAAGTGTGACCAAATACTCAAGTAAATGGACAGAAATTATCACCTATGCAATGAGTATATCCTATTTTAATAATACGGCAACTTCTTGTATGTAAGCCAGTAAGCCTTTCTAGGCACCTGTATGGGAAAGCCCATTTCACGTTATTGAATTTAGCAGCCTGAAAATAGTACAATAATCATTCGACTACAACAGTCTTTTCCATTAACTTAGATCGTCGATCACGTTACACCTACCCTCTCCCATGTAATCAATTAAAAGCATTTCTAAGAACGAGCCCACCTACCCCCCCCCCCCGTCACTGATAAAATATTTGAACGCGTTCTATTTGAATCTTCTATTTGAATCTTAACACACCACAGCTACGTTTCCTGCGCAATAAGTGAGTCTTTATGGGATTCACCGCTTCCAACCGCAGCAAGACATATGGAAGGTAAAAATTAAGCGAAATGGACACTGTAGGCGTTTCATGTAGCTAGAAACTTGGATACTTTCAAGATTGACTTGCTAAGTTCTAGAGAGGTGAAAACAAAACTGAAGGCAATATTGAAAGTGTAACTTACTAACCTTTCTGAGAACTTCGTGAAGTCACCGTTTAGTTCACCAACTCTGATACCATTCCTCATTGCCTGCAGTACAAAGAACGTAAATATAAAATACTAGCGTTAGTCTTATTAAACATCTTAGTATTGCCGATTTACTGACTCTGTGGTAACTAACTGAAATTGCTGGATACAGTCCAGTTGACATATATAAACTATAAACCATTTACATTAATTGCAATTGGCCTGCCCCCTTCCTTTATTAATGAAACAAGGTATGTCATGAAACTCCTTGATCTATCCGAAGACACATTAATTAGATCCTTGTAAGTAGCGTGTCTTCTTATGACATTAAAATACAGGCTTAATGAATAAAATAACTATCTTACCCTTCACGATGACAGCTAAAAGTTATGTATCGCACCTGTGTATCAGCACTACGATTACGTTTGGCACGTTAACTCCAAAACAATATTTGCAATGGGCTAGATCGAACCTCTGTCTCTGTCATCCAGGGCTGTTTCAGTAAGTTTCCTCCCTGCAACTTACTGCACTTCCAAATTGAAAGATGTTTTGTTGTTGCATATCCACAACTCAAACATTCAACAATGCGCATCAATTCAAATTAACAGATATTGAAGGGTCGCTCTTTAGTACAAAACGTCAACGTTGAACACAGCGAAAGAAATTCGTGACCAAACGCAATTTTAAAACATTGTGAAAAATTAACGTTCGAAGTAACTTAGCAGTATGTTACCAATGCAGAATCGGCGTCAATATAATGGGATACATATGAACGTTATCAGATTCGCTATTTATGAACTTGTTAGAACGCACTCAAGGCACTATGCTAGTTTCAAGTCAGATCACTAACATCATTGGATTTCTACTAAGCAACAGAAAGCACAAATACGGAAGTCAGCAACAGGAATCATTTAGAAGCTTAATGTCATACCTTAGTTGAATAACATGGTCCAATTCCTCTTTTCGTTGTTCCTAGACTGTTCGAAAAGACAAAAATTAACGTCTCCTTCAACGCAAAAAGAGATAAAATTTCCGTGATGGCGCGAGAAGCATATAAATACTGTCTCCTGTTTCCAATATGGATTCAATGCGAAGTACGCTATCTCTGGAACGAAGAGGACACACGAATTGCAGTCTGGAAATGACGATGAGCGCACTCTGCACAGAAATGGTTCGCAGGGAGGGGATTTATGTAAATCTTTCAGCCCCAATAACCGAAATGTGAAATGTACTTCAGACCCGCATTTTTCGCCCGAAAATGGAAATTCTATAATAATCATTAAAAGAATGTGATAACTGTGAAAACGATTACTCCTAGGGAAAAGCGTTCTATTGAAAATTGTCGAGGATGAAAGGATCTACTAGTAGGCGTAAATTGTTTAGCCATCACTAGCCATTCCTAGCCAAAATTGTCAAAAAAATTCAGGAAAATGAGATAGCATCTGATGGTAAAATTTCAAATATTCAACCACTATTTCCGGTTAAATATACCCAAATTCTATAAACAATAAAGATCTTTTATAACTATATAAATATGAAAAGGTTTCTAAAATACTATAAAAGGAACCATGCGATTTTGTCTGTAATCATGTTATGAATGGTAAGCACGAAATCAGCTATTTTCCAGACACATTCTACAACCAGTTGATATTCAGTAGCTAAGTATATAAACATTGTTGATAAAAGGTTAAGATCTTCAGGAACATAACTTGATGCAAGCAGTAACAGCAATTTTTCATAATCTATGCTTACAGTATCTTTTAGGTAATACATATAATCATACTATTTTGTACTTCTTTTGAACCATAGGTCCTATGGCATATCATTTTGATGATTTTGAAACCCCTTCAGACTATTTTCTGAAGTTCTTTGACGGAGAAATCAGAAAAAAAATCATATAACAGACAAATTTGTATGGAAATCAGAAAGGAAGGCAATTGACAGATTTTATTGAACGAGAACTTGTTGGCTTCCTTGGCATCAATTTTATGATGGGACTCATTATTGGTCTGTCATCGACTTGCGCGTTCCTATTGTTGGTGATACCATACCACAAAATAGATTTGTTTCATAGTTGTCAAATCTGCACATAAATGATAACAATGCCATACCAGCAAACAACACAGATAAACTGTATAAACTTCGTCCATTCGTAACTGCTACAAAAGAGAATTGTACCATACTTCACAATGTCTCACACAAAGTGAGTATTGATGAAAGTATAATCCCAAAAAGCCAATCAAACGTGGCCATAAGTTGTGGATGAGAGCTGATATGGATGGATATGTCAGCAAATTTGATATTTATCAAGGAAAAAATGCACAGTTCGATTTAGATAGTGCACCTAAGGAATTTTGACTAGGGGAAAAGTTTTTTGTATCTCTGGACAGCTAACGTGAGAAATAAAACCACCATTTTTCTGTTGGAATATTTAAAAGAAAATGGTGTTATGGCATAAATGGATGGATAATAAAGCAATCTATCTGACAAGTCATCAGTTAATAGGACCCAAAAAGACAATTTTGCTACCCAACAGCTGTTAAAGACTACAACTAGGATACGAGAGGAGTAAATAAAACAGAGATCTGTGCTCACTACATGGCAAAGGCAGGAAATCAAAAAAGTGGTGGTACCGATCATTCTTTGGTATCTTAGATCGTATGTTAGTGAGTACATGCGTTGCCTACAAAAAATTAGAGGGAAAGAATGTGTCAATGTTGGACTTTCATATGCATGTTGTTCAAGAACTACTGACTTTAGCAAGAGCTCCAACAGTTGGACGCCCTAGTTCTTCACGTCCACCAAGTGTCAATCGCAAAAGGAGGAGTACCGAGTACTCTATTGAACGTGGGGTGCGTTTACAAAATCGTGGGGCACATTGGGTGATTTATGTAAAAGAAAGGAGGAAGAGTGAGGTATGTTCTAGGGACAAGATACAGCTCCGTCCACATAGCAAATGTAGTATGTGTAAAGTTGTCGTATATTCCGATGAGAAGTACCATGATGTTGTTAAAGAATGATGGAAAATTCTAAAGCAGGCTTGACGTGAGCATGGTGTTTACAATAACATATTTGAACTGTATCTTTTTACTTGTAGCGATTACTTTACTGTGAATAGTTTCAGAAGATCATCTCAGCAGTGTTTTATCATGCATACTGTAGCTACACCAAAATTTGGACAGTAAGATTTTAGATTTTAAGATTTTTAGTAACTTTTGAGATAAATTTTAATGGGGATTTTGGACATAATCCCTAAAACTTGTCATAGAATTGATTAATTATCAAAAGTCACTTTACAAAGACTGATTTTTGTACTTTCCTGTTAATGATGCTTATGAAAGGAACATCTGGAGCTGGAGAGGGAACAAATTCCGATAAAATTTTTGTCTTTTCTTTTGTCGTGGTCACACCCAGTGCCACAACAAAAGTTATCTTGCTTGTATTAAAACTTATGGCCATTTTCAGTGTCCATGCAATCTGAGTATCTAACTGATAGTAACCAATAATCAAAAGATCAGTAAAATTAATGTTAGTTGCTTCTGTAAGTACCAACCCCCACTAAATAGAACCCTACACACCATAATTTTTGTAAATTTAGGTCATGTAGGTGTGTTTGATGGCAAATATAAATTTAGTGTTCTTAATAGTCACATATACCCCTTGGTGGTAAATAAAAGGTTAACCTAGACAAACGTCTCCGTTCATTACTTGCATTACTGAGAGGAGACCTGTGACAAATGTGCTCTATTTCTACTACAAACAAGTCTACAGTCCTTTGGCTTCTTGGGAAATGTTTTAAGCATCTAAAGCAAAGCACAGGGTAGCGTGAGTAACGTGTTGTTTACAACGTACTGGAGATCAAAATGTTCTTTCCTTGCCGATAGGAAGTGAAAAAGATCATTTTGTTTGATGCCGAGATAGGAACGATATTTACGTTACTTATTAGCTTGTAGTACAATATCTCCGTATTTAGAGAGCTAATTGAACAGTCCACTCAATTTGATCATTAAGCTTTACGCCGATTTTGGTCAGTAAAGAACCAAAGTACAATGCGACAATTTATATATCAGAGAGGAACGAAATCTACTATACGCGGACGTACAAGAAAAAATAACATGAAGTTTGTTTTCTTTTCAGTTTTTTTGGTTACATTCTCGATTTCGAGCGTACCCTTTTGCCCAGCCAGAGTGCGCAATGTCCTGGTGAGAGAGCACATTTACAGGGGTGGTCTCCCCTTGCCTTCCCTAACCGATAGTCTTTACATCGGGTTAGGTGGGATTCCAACCCACAACCTCTGGCATGTGAGTCCGATTCCTTAAACACCAGACAGCTAGTTAGGCGCGCTCCAACATCGACAATTTAAACACAAACTCCTTTTGCCTACATAAGCTGGGTTGAAAACATGAAACTCACACCAGTAAAAAAAATAGGCAAAATCTGACTCAAAACGCCTATAATTTTTCAATCAACAAGGATCGATATAGGAACGGTTTTTAATTTATAAAACAAAATTGTCAAAAGTCGCCCTAACGCTCCTACACTGCTTTGTGTGTGCAAATGGAAAATACTGCGTTTTACATCGAAGGATTATCTATGATTCTTAAACTCTACGCTTATTCTTACCAGGGCAATGATATACTCGAAAGATTGGGGGTTACGAAGCAACGAGATAACCTATTGCTAAGTTTGGATGTCTTTGGCATTATCCTTTCTTTCGATGTAATCCTACTTGTTCCTTAGTCTCCAACTCTCCAAATCTATACACAAGCGTCACAGGCTTGTCTCTAATTGTTTTACCATCACTCGAAAGCTTTTTGTCTCCAACGATTAAGGTGCTGACAATATTATTCTACGGAGTCAGTGGCGTTTAAACGAGAAAAGTACGGTGGGGCAACAGCAAAACAGTTAGTAGACATGATTTTGCAATGAAGATTGATTAGCAAAAACTGAATAACAGCAGTCAAAATTATCGGGGGACGGGGGGGCATACCTCTGTTGGTTACGACTCTTAAGAACTCCCTCCCTTAGACTGCGTTTGTTTAACTGAAGCCCAGCAATAACGTCGTACTGTAAGAAAACCCAAGAGCAAGGCATCGGTTACGATTTGAACATGGAACACGGTTCCTCTGAGAAAATTCTATCTTTGAGGATAAAAACTAGTATTTCGTAAAGCTGTCACAGAGTATGAGCTGTTTTCACTCTGAAATCTGTGCGTGAGGTCATACTGAACAACATCGTCCACTATACGTTTCTGATACTATTTCCGAATACGGGGAGGAGAAAAGTGCGCAACGAAAAGTTTAAAGCCAGCCCGTAGTCACGCTGGATCTGAAGTTTCCTCATATCTCAAACAGAAGCATACCATATAACTAATACTATCTTCCTGAGTCGTATATAATTATTGTGAGGCTTCACCTTACCTTTGTTTTCCTCTCATAGTTTCAAGGTATCCATCCACAGCTTGATGCATGTCAAAAACTATTGGCAAAACGAAGAAAACAAATGTTAGGAGTGTTGAAGGTTCGTCGTGTCAAGTCAATTTTCTACATTTTTTACAATTTCACGCTGATATTATATAAAACATGCGATAAGAGCTTCCCGTCCCCTCCTAGGGGAGCACTGGCAAATGTACCTTAAAGTAATTTAATATCTAGAAAGGCCAAAAGTACTGTGATATGTACAAAGGAAGACAGTTACGAGTAAACCATTCACTTCGGAATTCAGTGTTCCCTACTACTCTGACCATTGAGGTAATCTGTCCAAACACCAATTTCGACTTTGACCGTTTCCATTAACCACGTGCTCTCCCAAACGTACGGAAATAGAAACTGTATTATCTGCACCGTTGGCAAATATCGTAAAAATCATATCATATCATTAGAACAAAAGCAAAGCTTTGTAAACACCAATAATGGAATTCACCACCAAAACCGAAGTATTGGCAGAAAATGGGAGAGCACGATAGTTACAGTACAAACAAGCCCGGGAGAGAAGAAACCTACGTTTTAAACTCTCATATTTTAAAGTGTGTACTTTAAATCTTCGGACACTATAAGGTTGAATGGGAGAGATTGCTGCAGAAAAGATCAACAATTACGTGTTGTCAGGAAGAGGATAGAGTGGAGAAGTGGATTGGTTAGAATGATCACTGATAAGTCAGATCGCTATCAGTTATATCGGATAGGATATAATACTGGACTCAGAGGGATTGGTGTCTTCTTGGCATAGAAGCTGCTTGGTAAGTTCATTGATGTCAACATAATAAGAGCGATCAACGTAATGGTTCGAGAATATGTGCTTTCTGTCATCTCAGCATAGGCTTTACAATGTGGCTGGGATGATTTGCAACATCCAGTCTTTACTGTCGCAGGATAAAGAAATTGCAGTAACCAATAAGGATAGGTTTCTTTAGTTTGTACGGCCATTGATGGTAGCTAATATATTCGATTAAAGGAGAGGAACGTTAATTAATGACCTTAGAGAAACAACACTGCCTAGGCCATACCCAGTGAAGAGTGTGTCTTTCAACATAAAACCAGTAGTACGTGCTCCTGACATAGGAGTAATCAGTTATTCCGCTTGGTGTTGAAAGAGAAATAACAGGTCCATCTCTCTGTTTCAAGATATCAAGAGGTTTTGAAAAATACAATTACTTGATGCCACAGATGGCATTTGTCAGTGAGCACAAGGACCGCCCAGGCATGCAAAGGCGTATTGTTGAAATAGTAACGTGGAAGGCATTGTTAATCACGGAAAGAATGGAGTATATATGAAGAGGTGAACCTTGAGAAAAAGCGAAAAGCTATGTCGTGCATCAAAGCAAGCGTGATAAAGAGAAGTATCAGTTTTTTAGATGCTGGTTTTAATGGGTGACCAGAAATCCGAGGTAAGAGGTAAGATGGAAAACTGGTTAAGTAGAATCAAGATGCTATTGGTGAGAAATGTGTAAAAGCCGTCAGTATATTGCCAATAAGTGGAGAAGATAAGAAAGTTACCTAGAAAACGTATTATGCAAAAACCTAAACACGTAATTCGTATGTGTCTGACAAATAATTTGTCCCAAGTTTTACCAGTCTGTACTGAAACAATCTAAATAAATGAAGACAAAGCTAGGGAGTCTGTAAGACAGTTCAAGAAAAGGTAAGGCTGCATCCACTTCAGAAATGGTTAAGGAAGCTTGCCGAAACATGCTTACTGGAACTGTGTAATTAGAGAGGACGCTCCTCCTGCAGATTGCAAGCTTAGAATAATTGCAATCCTATACAATCGCTATTTCTGCCTAAGGGATAAATTCTGGCAGGCTAAGGCTAGGTGTTAAGGAATGTCGTGTTCTATCGATGTATTGAAAAGTTAAGAGTTTGTTAGGGGACTACAACTCACAATTCTAACAAACTGCCCACTGAGTCCCTTAGTACCCTCTCCCCCAACCACTGATAAGGAGACCAAACGTTTTAGCTGCCTTTTTCGCGACTAGATCCATTACCAAATTGTGAAACAGTTCTCTTGTGCTAGATAGGACTCGACCATGCCACGGTGCTTCGTATTTGTTTTGGCCTGAGCTTAGCCTTACCATACAAACATTAGATTTCTTCACTACAAGAGTCATTAAATTGATGGACTAGTTCTAGCAGCACTATTTTGAATATGTTTGGAATTTTTGGATACATATTTTTGGCAGGCCGAACAGAAGTGAATTACAATAGTCTATCCTTGAGATTACAAAAGCGAGGATAAACATCAACATTTTTGCAGACTCCTCGGATATATAACTTCTTACCCGACTGATGCTTTTAAGTCAAAAGGGGCTGATTTACATACATTGGTTACTTGAAGATCCATGAATGTTTTTGACTGTTGTCGATTCGATATTTTCTCCGCAGATTGTAATTAACGGGGCACGATGTCGGCCTTCATAACAATGATCTCTGTTCATTCTGAGCATATTATAAGACATCTATATGTCAATATCACTTCCAAACGCCTCTGCCTTCACCTCTTTTCATTTACATGACATGCATATTTTGGTGTCATATGCATATAAATGTCATGACGAATGTGAATGGTATGCTCAATTTATTAGCGTATTCGTGACTTTCAAGTGCCTACAAGGACATTAAACATCAACACTGTGAAGGTAGAATAAGAAAATGAAAAATATTTTGCAGACCTCAACAAAAAAATTACATAAATCTGCAAATCAACCAAAGAGTTTCATTTCCAGAGTAACCCTCTTCATGGCACCCAAATGTACATAAAAACTCTATTTCAAGTTTTAAAACGGAAAGGAATGACTAGATATATAACATAAATGTCAAGTGACAAGCCAATAAGTAATACTTGATGTTCTTCTGCACCAAACTTACCAAGATGTGCTCTGTCTGAGATAAATAACCTCTTTTCCATATCCAAAAGGCCTATTTGAATTGAAAGTGTATTTTAACATAAGCATTATCAATTAAATAGTATAAAATATTGTATGAAAGAAAGGAAAATTGTGCTTGTTAAAATAAAATACAGTTTCACAAATCGTTAGACAATAAAGCAAATTTTAAATATACACAGCATACTCGTACTTTATCTTAACTGTTATTGTTGCTAATAGGACACACCATAACAATTTAGGTCTTTGCATATATTTCCGTACAACCAAGACAAATATTAGAGGTTTTATTCATTCACTGTTTACATACATATTTCCTAAGTTTCGTAAATCACTCTATTCATGCCTTTCTCGACTTTAACAAGTTGTACGGTGCAATCTGGTTTCATTCTAGTTTGAGTACCTGTATTTAATTGACGGTCTGGTCTACCATTGCGGTCACAAGTCGTATTATAGTATACACACATATTTTCCTGCAAAAGCTATACACATATGATCACTGACATTCTTTTGAAATACCCTGAAGCAAGCCCAACTACTAAACATACTAGCAAGAGGCCATGGCTGTGCCGCTTACTTTTGCCATAGCTTTAAACTGCTGTGTTTTCAAATGTTCCAAACTTCCAACTAGTGGTTTCAAAAATTATTTACCTTCACTACGCTGTAAACCTTGCTAGGGTATAGTTTCCAGGGCCATTCTTCCTCCTGTGCTAAGTAATATTTGATACACCTGTTACCCTCACATAAATCCATCCTATAACAATTAACCAACAACATTAACGCCAAGTGTAAAAAATATGTAAGAGCTGATGATACCTTTTGCTGAATTGTTTTCCAGCTCCTTCATCAATGTTGGTAGATGAACTACAACTCCATTCCCTTTAAATAAAAAAGTTAGAGTTCCATTCAACTCTAGTATAAATTTGTTGTAAGTTTAAAAGATATTGTACTAGCTAAATAAAAAAATTGCTGCAAACAAACTCTGGGCCAAAATAAACAGTTCATGTGCTCATTGGCAGACTAGATGATGACAATTCTTGCTGCATTTTTGATTCAATAAATGCTATTGATATTGTTTAAATGAAATGTATACTCACTGAATGTTCATTTCATATAAATACAGGTCTCTATAAAATTGATACAATGAGATTCATGAATGTTTAACAAGGTTAAGAAGATTTCTAGACTATCCCACTTCACCTGTGCACTCCAGTTGGAACACATTGATAACGTACCTAAGAGAACACTTGCAAATTGCTGCGGACAAAGGTAGAGTACACGTGTTAAAAAAATTAATCCTCATAGGTTACGGGCTGGCTTAGAGAGCATGTGCATCCAGACAGTGCGTCCTATAAGATTTGGTGAGTGCAACATTTTAACCCTTCTGTGGTCTGCACTCAATCCAAGTGGAACAATTAGTTAGGAATAAATTGATTTCCAAATAATTGACCGTTGTAAAATTATGAAATGGTACCAAATAAATGAAACGTAAAAAAATTCCAACATGTGGAGAAAATAAATTTGGGGAAATGTTTATTGCCAGATTATAAAATAGCTGATAATGAACAATGGATGGTATTTATCCTGTTCATTTTTACCTGCAAAACAATGCACTTAAGTTGGGGTCTAGCAAAATAATGAAAATTGGAAATTTTTCTTCATCATGTGATAAATGTTTTTGTGTCTCACTTGCTTCAACAATTCTAAAGTATTTCCTAAGCTTTAAGTACCAGTTAACATGGCTAAGAAAGTCCTGGGTTACATGCTTCTGTGTTAGTATTTACACCACCACACTAAAACTTGATATACAAAGATACAACAGAAAAAGGAATTGAGTGACTGGTATATAGGACTTGGAATCGAATGAATCAACATGAAACCAAAACTGCAAACATGCGTTATGTGCTTCCCATTCATACTTTGTAGGCATCTAAACCAACACTGTGTCTGCTTTTAGTGGTAACTGAGTATAAATATCACTTCCTGCTGTTTTGATCTTTCTGGCGCAACTTTGGAAAGTACCCTTGAACAAGGACAATCATGGTGAAATTCTGTGTTTCTTTACTCCCGAAAAATACATATATGATTCAGATGTTATTTCATATTCTTAATATACTTATCAAGACCTATCAATTGATGTACTGATTATGTATGTACAGCACTTTGACACAATTTGAAGACTGTGATACTATTAACCTTTCACAGTCAAAAAGTTCTGGCGGCTAGCGAGATTGTCCTCCAGGAGGAAAAAGCACACGGTGCATGACATCATGTGCAAAGGGTCTATACAATCATATTTCAGTCACTCAGTTCAGAACATACAATAGATGACCTCCTGCAGAATTTTGGAATACTTGTTTGTTTCAAATTGATACAGAATAGCAATTAAATTGTCATGCAAACACTATGAAATCAAAGAGAAACTTGAAAACCTGAACTTGAAAACTGCTTTGATATTGCAATGGCCCTAGAGTCTGATAATTTTCTTTTTCTGGATGCTGTTATCTTCAACAGTGGCAAAATAGTTTCTTCATCTAGCTAATTTCACATTCAAAATATTGATTTTGCTTCTTAAGGTACACATAAGCAGGGTGAAATTATGAAAATGGCATTGCTCGTCAAACCTTGGGCTACTTATGACACTGAGTAATAATGTAATGAAAATACAACACTTTTCATGAGTTCTTATAATGATAAATCGATAAACTGATTATTAGTTCTAATTTATTAGTAGTACACTTTATGCAACAGACCCCAGGTACCAAGTAACTGTACTACATTGTTCACGTAATTTACAACAGGCTTATGCGTCATATCATTTCACCCACCTATAATCACTTTGGCCTTTGTATTGGTAATTCCACTGCAAAATAAAAGAAGATCATCTACGTAAGTTAGGGAAAAGATGTCCTAAAAAGAGAGTGGTGATGACTGAAAACAGATTTAAGCTACTCAATAACAGGGCAGCAGGTGTAGATCTTGTAATGCTACAATTTCCATGTGTATTGCATTGGATCCCAAAGGGATGGATTTGCTTACAATATATTTCATATGATATGCAGTGGCTGGGTAGAACTGCCCATTGTGCCATTCTAGATTGAGCAGTATAACTAATCAATGGAAATACCTTGCAGTGTGCCTTACTCAGTTATCTGACTTCAAATCAAGAGAGAATCTGACATAAGATCAGTTAACAACTTTAAAATCAAGCTGGGTTTAGGCTAGGAATGAAGATATTTAGTTGTCCTTGAGAATTTTACAACATTGAAATTTTTAATTAATTATTGTTATGTAAACAATTTTAAAGCCCTTTTAAATGTTTGTCTGTTTGTCTGTTCACGTACTGGGTAACAAGAAGAAGACATACCAAAATGCATACGTTGAAAAAATGGGTTTTTTGTATATTTCATCTCTGTGTAGCCAAATATGTCATTAAAAAGTAGCTACTGTAAACTGGTAGATATTTATGGAGATTTTGAATAAAAAATACATCACAAAATAATGATGGTTCGAATTTTGACTAACTATTGTCAAAACAAATATCCTTCTTAAAAAGCATAAACTTTACTGTGGATATAAGCACAAACAAAAGTCAATTATCACACAAAATGGTGATGGTGACATAAGCATACTAACAGTAAGTCCTTTGTGAAGATGAAATGTACTAAAACAAAGCAGATGTGCAGATGGCACCCAACAGATATTATTCTGATTGGACTACTTGGATCCATTCTTAAAGTGCTAACTATCTAAATGAACTTAATCTTGCAATCTTCCTGTTCCCCATCAATGTTCAGAACAACAATGTTCCACTCTCAGTCATACACACAAGCTGCATATACAGAGGAAGACTATGCTGAAAGGTAAATATAAACTCCCTCACTATCCATTTTAAATCATCTGAAATGTCACATGCCACCTTGTGCTGCTTGTTGGGAGATTCCATCATCTGAGATCAGCTTTATGCAATCTGACCAGCCTTTCTCCAGTATTTCATTCTTGAGGAAGCCATTCACCCTCATAGTTCTAGAATAGTTGATGCATGACTGACTACACTGACCATATCCAGACCAACACAGGTGGATAGACTGTGAAGACTCAATATATGTAGCAAATTCTTTGCACCAAACATCAACAATAACACAGCTCTTTTATTGCTTTCCCAATGCCTCTAATCTTCACAGTGCAGACACTGACATCTTGAGCCATAAAGAACTGCACTCCAGAGATGTACACTGGATGTAAGAACAGGTGTTGTACACCTATCCACAGACATGAAGGGAGACAGCCTTTTTGGAAGGAAGGGGAACTAGTTAAAAGAAGTTCAACATAATATGTTACTGTTTCTTTCTGGGTGAAAAAATTCGTTCCATTGATCAAACCTACACTAAATAAACTCAATATCTGCATGATCGAATTTTTTAATGTAAATTGCTTACAGGAATGATGCAACTTCAGGAGAATTCTTTAGACAACATGCAATCATGCTTCCTTGATCACATGTAGTTTAGAAAGGTCCAACTATAACTGGTGTCCTGGTGACAAATATAGACTGAATAAGTACCACTGGCACCTAGCAAGACACCAATTGGGTGGTCTAATACTTGAAAATCCTTAAAATTATGCTCCACCAATTTCCATAAGATACATCTTCTATGCTTGTGAACATTTTAAGATATTCATCGTTTTTTGTTTGGTCACATTCTCACAGATACCTTCCCTTTTTACCCGTTCTCTATCAATTTTTAATGGCATATATTAGGGGTTAATTAGGTGATGGTGTTTGTGCTTAATCAGGTTAGTATATTAACAGTTTTGCCTTCTCGTTGTTGAGGCCGGTATATAATGATCCATAGTGGAGACGTAATAAATATAAAAGAGAGTAAGTGAATAAAGACGAAGTGATTTGTAACTTGATTGAATATTGCGAACA
>JAAAKL020001306.1:0-27105 GCA_010016065.2 Carybdea cf. marsupialis auct. non (Linnaeus, 1758)
ACGGGTACTTTGTTCCAATTCATTATTTTTTCCCTTCCACCCCCACCCCCCCCCTTGGTAAGGTTTCGACAAAAAGTACCCCCCCCCCCCCCCCCCCTGATTGGGCAAAGACGGAAACTCAAGTATCTAACTTATTAGAAAGGCTTCAATCATGAGAATCTTAGCATTTCAAATTCATTTCTCCGCATGAAAACACTAATGTTGGTTTTACTGCACCGACAATACATCATGATCTGTGAGGTCAC
This sequence comes from Carybdea cf. marsupialis auct. non (Linnaeus, 1758), assembly GCA_010016065.2. NCBI lineage: Eukaryota > Metazoa > Cnidaria > Cubozoa > Carybdeida > Carybdeidae > Carybdea > Carybdea cf. marsupialis auct. non (Linnaeus, 1758). The sequence continues at coordinate 246 of JAAAKL020001306.1, forward strand.
TTTTCAAAGATACAATTCTTATAGACGCTGGAGAGAACGCATAAAAGACTGGTTTTAATAAAAATGCCAGTTGAAAAATTTTTGTTACTTGGGCTCTTTCTTCATCATGTTTAAGAAAACAGTTGTGAAATTAGTAACAGAATGGTTAATGATAAAACTTTAAAATTTGAGAATCATTTCAAATGCAAAGCAGCACAAATTATGATGATGAAGGGTATCAGTAGCTACTACTAACAGTCTTACCAGGAAATAGTATTGAGGGTTGTGTTAAGTTTCTTTCCTTAGATGGATATATGTTGCTTGCCAAGCGATTATAACTCAATATTGCTGTTACGTACAACAAGGAAGTAAAGCTTAATACTGAAGAGTTGGTAAGGTAGAAATCTGTTGGTATACCGAAATAATGTGCAAATCTCACAGAGATTTAAAAGAGCGTAATAACAATATGCGTAATAATTTTATATTATTTAAACAAATGTTGGATACTAATGGCGATAACTTCATCTTGCTAATTTTATTGTAGATACGACTTGATGTTGAGTTGCTGGGCCGAAGATGCTAAAAGGCGTCCTTCTTTTGAAACTGTCCGGTATACGCTTTGGAAGATGCTGGAAGACGACGACGTAAGACTGTAGTTTTATAACTTACATAATATTTGTAATATGTTTTGTCAAATTTTTTTTCCGCACATTAGATATTGAATTCTTTGATGCAAAGAAATTAGGGAGGGAATTAGCCGTACAAAATTGTGAAATTTTTCGTTGGGCTGACCAAATTTAACACATTAGTAGATTTGCCCCGTTTGTTAACGTCTCTGATATTCTTTGATTTTAAGATCTGAAGATTCATTAAGAGGGTACATTTAGGTTCCGTAGCAATTGAATATGTTGGTGGAAAAGGGAGACCATTCCTCCCACACCAAAGAGGTATTGGTCGTGGGAAGACTTTGATTTTTTAGGGTATTGACTGTTACCGTCAGTAATGACTGTAAGGCATGTAACATTGCAAGAGGTGTAATATTTAAAAAATCGCACAGTAACGGATTTCACAGATTCTGTGTCTGTTAGGTTTTAGCAAGATTTTCAACATGTGAAAAAGGACCTTGACATATGCAAAACGTCTTTGACGTCTTCAATCATAGATCAATAAACTATTTTTTGTAACCATGATAAAATCAGAACGATTTTGGCGACCTTGAGGACTAATTGAAAGTAGTTGTTATTACGTAAATTTATTTTGCATTTTTGATGTGATTTCTGGATTTAATAGTACTTTTAAAGCCCATTCGTACTCTTGTATGGTAGTGCAAAAGTGTCGAGCCTCGCCACATCTTCATTTACAGTGGTTAACTCTGTTGCCTTTCTTCTAAATTTCACTAATTTCCCTCGGTGTATATCAACATTTCCTAAACCAATAGCAATCTCACTGCTCCGGACATATTTGATCTTTTAAACACAAAATCTTTACTAACCAATTTCAACGTTTTGCCTGGCGGCCTACCAGGGAGCATTATTTCCTTTTCAATTCTTCCTGCTCTAAAGCTAGGATCGTTTGCACGAATCAATTTTAACTTTTTTATTGTTGTGCAGTATGAGTCATGCTTGCACTATGCTATCTCTCCTTCTCAATTTTGAAGGTTCTTGACATTAGGCAATCAATTTTATGAACTTTTCTCTATTTTACGTCTATTCATTACAAGAATTTACAGTTAGTATAAGACCCAGTGGCGGACACAAAGGCTAGTGAAAATTATTGCTCACACACTTGTTTTGCACTGGAATTTATTTTTTTAAAAAAATTCATAAAAGATTTACCAAAATTTGCTAGAACAGACGAACCAATTTCAGTAAGGGTATTTAATTGTATATTGAATATTCTTGACAATTTGAAAATCATTTTAATGGAATATAACAATTACCACATTTGTTAATAAACATGGAAAATTTCCGCTCCTGATCAAAACTGTTCCTATACTGACAGTATAGCTTACCACCTCATTCTTATTGTCGTCCTCTACTTTAGAATAAGGGACTCAGTCCTTGGCTCTTTGTTATTTGTAGACTTACATCAAATTGGACAAATTCAAGAAAGCCGATTATGAAAATTTCGATTCAGATGATGAAGACAAGGAGCCAGAGAAATTACAGCGCCCTAGAAAAGTAACAAAATGTTAACTTGAATGCAGTGGCCTGACCATGGGTGCGCTTGGTTACAACGTCTACGAAAAGTCAATCTCGTAATCTGTCCAAATCTGACTTTTAAATAGTGATTTGTATTAAGGATCAGCTTTCTTCAACTGGTTTTTAATCAAAAACAAGGAAAAATAGCAAGACATTGATTAGATTTCTTCTAGCGTTAGCTAGAGTTAAAAATAATTGTGGTCGCAAGTTTTAATTATTTCAAAACAGGGTGTGTTTTCTTGATACTTTTTTGTGCATTCTCCATCCCCCAGTTTGAGAAAGCTGACCTCACCCCTACTTGCATGGAGAGGACAGCTAGAATAACGACAGTCCCCATCATATGGTTCTATAGATGGCTGATAGCACATGATAATTCTGTGTATTCATTTGTTCTGCTGTAAAAGTACAATTGCTAGAAATGTATTATCAAACGAACAAGCTCAAGATTACATTGTTGTTGTTGCTGTTACTTGTAAGTTAATTATCAACTTAATTAGGAAGTGTATGGCGGAGCAAAACTCTCTTGTAAAATGAAGTAGAAATGAAGATATTTTACTTTGAAATCACCTTCTTTGTAGTCAATTAAAACCAACCCATATACTTGTATGTTACACTATGTTAAATGTAGAAGTACTATGTAGTATTCCACTATACGAGCAGTTAGTATTCTTTGCTATAAATTCCAAGACACCATTTCTTCTCTGAAAACAAGGTAAAAAAACCCATCCTGCCAAGAATAAATAACACGTTCATTCACTGGCAAAATGCGTTCTTCTACAGAAGCCTTTGCATGATATGCATAGCACATGCTGTGGCATCTAATGGTAGAACTGTGACAACGACTGTCGACGTCATTTTGTAGATCGTATTATTTTAGAGCTGACGTCGTCTAGTGGGTAAGGAATCGGACTCACATGCTAAAGGTTGTGGGCTCGAATCCCGCCTAGCCCGATTTAAAGGCTATCGGAAGGGGAAGGCAACGGGAGACCACCCTTGTAAATGTGCTCTCACCCCACTCTGACTGGGCAATAGGCTAGGCTCGAAATCGAAAAGCCACCAAAAAAATAAATTATTTTACTCTTGTTTTCCAATAAAGTTCAATGTTTATTTAATGTGTTATAATCGTCGCATTGTTACAATAGAGTAACAAAATGCCCAGAGAACTATTGAGATCAGCTAAAAGAAGATACACACTTTGAGTATATCAGTGCAAATACAAATTGTGTGTGAAGGCTGTACTAACTATACTAAAACTGACTTACCTTTTCTTTAATTACAAATCTACAACTGCGGTAATAATACAAATTGATGCAAAGACAACTGACATAATGTCCCCCTTGTTTACATAAAGATAAAATATTCACCAACTTTCTGTTTACGAAAACTATAATTTATGCATTTTCAATTTGACTTCTGGATTATTACTTTAACAATTGCGTGACCCGATGTGTATTCTGACATTATATAACATTGCAGCAGGGCATGAATTATAGTAGATAAATAATTAAGTAACCGGTCAATTGTTACACCATGTTTGATTTTATAAGATTTGTGACTTTGCTACATCAGTATTTGAGAAACAGTCCCTGTAAATCATCTTAGATCAAACCATTTTCAAAAGTTTAAGGGTTTGTTGGTGTTGCTTCTTGTTTTCCTAAATCTTCTCTCTTTCCTCCTGAAACTTTATTCTGTCAAAGTAGCTACATCTCATTAGTCTGTTCTGCTCAGATTGTGCACAATTTATACTCCTTGAGGGGGATTTTAGAGACCCCCTATATAAAGTAGCAAACAATATCTACCACGGTAATGACCTTCGACATAATTTCAGTGTTTCCTTCACTGCTCATATGGCTTAAAACTTTTGTTATTGAATCTGTAGTTAATTTTATATTGATCCTCTTGTCAACAAAATCATCAAACGACATTGGTGAACATAATACTTAAAAAAAACATTTATGGCATTTCTACATCCAACTTTGTCTACAAATTTAGATATTCCTTATAGTCGACCTTAGAAAATTCATTTCCCTGTATGAAAGTAAATTATATACAAAACGATCAAAGTAATATTTGGTTCTGAATCTAAGAAGCCTTGAACATAGCCGTTTGTAGCTCAGTTATTGGCCGATGTTGACCACGCCTAGATTTTCACAAACGCTAATTTTGAACAGATCTAAAACGTAAAATTAGACATGAAAGTACTACTATTTCGTGGCATAAATAATGAATAGAAGTCACAAAGTTTTAATTCTCTGAAATGCCCGGGAACGAAAGGATGAGGAGCAGGATCCTTTTCTCATAAGGTCTCGAAAAGCCCCTCCCTCCCTAGAACAGAAAAGGGCTGAGTTGAAAGCATATGACAAATTTTGTCTTCATGATAAGAATTACATAGAATAGTCCACTTAACATTAGTTGGTACTTGTTGCCTTTTTACACGATTGAATCCTTCGATTTGCCCGAATTCAAACCACAGAGTAAGAATGTACCTTTTTTCTCTGTGTTCAAACTGTTCCATCTTTCCAGGGGTTTACAATCATAATGTCGGGTGAGACACTCAAAGCTAGCTCAAAGCTTTCAAGATGCGAAATCTATAGCTGCTCTGAAAACGCCCAAGGTAATAGAACCATTGCCGTATTTTTCTTTCTCTTCACAAAACCTTTCCCATTTAATGCTTAGGATTTTACTCAAGGATTGCCAATCATTAAAAATAACATCATTCTTGTGCGTTTGTTTCGTTTTTTCTTGATGATTATGTGTGAGTACCCAAATTAGAGTCTGGGAGCCTCAACAGCCGAAACTAATTCTCACAGGTATGTGTTACATTATTCAGCAAAAAAAGAATAATTTTTGTGTTCTGCTGGGACCGTCTTGCTAATTGATAAAGGTGTTTATAACTTGGTAGATGACAATTGAAGTTTATTAGAGGATGTTTTAAACACGAAGATAGTCCATGTATACATTATTGGCACTGCAAATAATTGATTATATCTATCTCGTTTCTTCGAGTACAGGGTAAATAAAACTTTTGCAAGTCACTATTGTTTATTTAGACGAAAAGTCTTTGTAAGAACTTTTAGTTAAATTCATTAAAACATGTAGTGTTATCCAGAATTACTAAATGAAATTAGATGATCATGTCAGGTCTTCTTCTTGCATATTTTAGCTTTTTCAGGTAACGAATAAAATTTGAAAACATAAAACTGGTTGTCTTTGGCTTTATTTTCTTCGGAATGGTTGCACTATACAGAGTGTAAAATGTTTTTTAAACGACGTTATGGTTATAAACTATGCCTGAAAAATATTTCCTTCTAAATACTATCCCTTTATTAAACGGCAGCTAAAAGTTTCAATATGTATCAGGTCCTGTTACAAACAAACTCGTTTCGCAACAACAAAGCAAATACTTCGACGTCGACATGTTACATTCACATGTCTTTTTAATCTACGTCTGATTGCATCGCTTAGTGAACGATTTAGAACACATATATGAATCAGGGGGAATATTTTGCATTTATTACATTAGCACAGGAGAAATGAGGATAATTTCAGACAAGCAGCCTACAAGACATGCAAAGGGAAGAAGGTTTATAATCAGATTATTATCATGATAAAATTGATACACATTCATGCCAGTATATGTAGCTTATGTATGAAAATTGGTAGGACTATTAACTGATCTATTAGGCCAAGAAAAGCACGTCTGTATAATGTTGTTTGATTTGCATTAATGACTTTCATAGGAAAGCACAGCCAAAACTTGATAAGTGTGTTTCTACCTTTATATAATCTGTTATTGAAATGTCCTTGACAATCAAAGCTTAAGTCAGCTTAATTTTAATATTCAAATGATACCAAAAAGATAATTATAAATACTGCTTAAGAAGTTGTTTGATGGCGTTTTTATAACCGTTAATAAGGGAAATTTAATGTCATCCTCAACATACGTTCGCAACATTGTTATTAAAATACTACATGCACCTGAGGAGAAGATCGATCGAATTCTAATATATTGGTTCTCCCAGGAGATTTCAGTAACGGTATAGAGACGCAGTCCAGATGGAGCTCAAAACAAAGTTGCAATTTTAAATTATAGGAGGCTCTACACACTACAGTAAACAAGGCACTTAAAGCATCAAAAATCCTTATACTAACATCCGATGTGAAATAATTCTTTTATTGGAATTGTCTCCTTGTAAACCTGTATCCTGTACAGCCATTTTTGTAAAATTATCTGTCTGACCATAACGTCTTGGGTTGGATAACTGTTTTATGGTTACTGACAAAAACATCTTATGCTGACAGCCTGTTTATTTTAAATCCACACCCAACGAATGTTTGTAACGATGCATGATTGACAACAGAGTCTGTCATCCGATCACCTAGATTATTAAGACACAGATCTATGTAATTGGAAAGATAGATTCACCGTATTTGACAATGTTACAGGAGTAGGAAACGAGAAAACAATGGCCACAATGATATCAAGTACATTAAGAGGCACCGATGAACTTTTGCGATCAAAACATTTTGATATCATCGACAGGATGATGTAGGCTACTATAGAAAGAGAAAATATTTTAACAACTAGATTCGAAGCCAGGGCCCACGCATTTGCAGTCCCATGAACTGAACTTCCGAGACTGTAATAAAAGAATAGGGAGACCACAATGGCAAAACGATCAAAGTCATATTTTTTTCTTTTTTGAGAATATTGAAGTGGGTTGCCCATCTCGAATAAATTTGATCCTATGCATATAAAAATTCCTTTCGCTTTGCAATTGACTCTTCTTGCCTTGGTCATTGTCCTTGTCTCAGCCTTGGCATGAATGAAGGAAACGCCGTAAGTATCCTGGCTGCCTTTCAAACTCAGCGACTTGAAATTCCAGACAAATGCTTGTTCTTCCTAATCTTTAACACTAGAATTACATTGCAGTACAGGTATTATCCTCAACTAGTGTAAACTGTTATCCTATCTACTTGGTCTTTCTTTTTGATGAACATCTTTTCTGCTTCTTTTTCCGAGTTTTGCTAACAACTGGCTTCTTAGAGATGCAGTAAGCCATTTTCACTATTGCTCGCAAAACACATTGCATTGGTAAGATTTTTAGGATAAGTGATTGACTTAAGTTCATCATATTATTAACCCTCTGGGTCCTGAGCAGTTTTGAATGCTGTCAATCCTAACGGGCTTCCATCAGACCCCAAGTTGTTTTTAAAGCTTTTAAGGGTCTATGACGTTGCTTTTGTGAAACAAACGTATTTGTTGTCACGTAAGATCTCCATTGTGCATTTTTAATTCATTATTTTTTAATTTAGGCCTGTTTTAAATTTGAAAATTTGTTTTTTACCAGTAGCTAGCGCTTTGCAGCTACGGAAATCTCCATTTTGAAAAACATTCAATTATTTATCATCTACTGCGTCTAATTATTATGTCTAACAAATGCTAGTATTTGATACTTTACTAAACTTTGACATAAAGCAACATACAAATAAAAAGTATAGCGATGCGTCAACACATAGGTTATATAATATTACGTTGATGAATTGATAGCATTTGTCATTACTTTTCTGTCAGTATACATAAATGAACTGATTAGAGCAACAAAATAAAGATGGCCATTTCCCCAATATATATATAGGAGGGGCAGGTTGCTCCCCTTTTTTAAACGACAAGTTGAACTCGAGAAGCATAATAGACAAGGCCCTTGGACCCCCATTCTTTTGTCTTTTGGACATGCAATGTATGTAGTAGAAATCCTTATTAATTGATGTTAAGTCTGGCATGCATGTGATGTATGCCTGAAATAAGTATGTTGAATTAAAACAATAGACTGCTTTGGGGATTTGGATAATATGATAGTTTCATTATCCTTCGGAGAGGAGGGAGACATGTAAAATGCTAGAAAGTTAGAGATATACTTTCCTAGAATCTTTCTACATGTACTATCCTAGAAGGATTTTTTAACCTTAGATGTACTATTCTAGAATCAAATTAGGATTAGAGTTAGAGTTATGGTACTAGTATCTACTCTCATAAAGGGATTCTAGGAAAGTACATTTCGCCAAGAAAATTTCTATAATTGTATAAATTGGCAATTCTACATTAGTATGTGCCCTAAAATTCTAGCATTTTATTACGAGTAATTTGGCTAAATTAAATAAGATAGTGACCGTCATCTGTCTGGATCGCTTGGATCAATATCTTAGGTGTTAATTGCCATAAAGGTATCTCACGCATTTGGCTTTTCTGTAGAGACAATCTTTGATATTAGATGAATAGTTCTTTACAAATTATGTTAAAACGCTGTCACTAATTTAGTTAATAATGGAAACTTAAGCACAAGAGACTTCCAAATTGTTTCACGTTAAAGGTAAAACTAAAAACATGCGCCAGATTTTCACCTCTATCCAAACCTCACCACTAGCAAGGAACTCCACGTAAGCCTCTAAGTACCGTAGGCCATAACGGAGACTTAACCACAAGAGACGTTGAAAAATGTTTCAAACTAAAGTGAACACTGAAATGAGACGCCAGATTTTTACTTCAATCCAACCCCATCCCTGGCAAGGAACTAGAGCTCCACGTAAGCCTGCTCTCTGTAAACAACATATAGTTGCATAAATTGCATTTAAGTTGAACACTGTCTCAGAAATTGTAGATGTCTATCATAACACCGCTTACACAACCTTGACGTCATAGTTTAATACTTATGCATGCTGTAAATTAAATCTGAGCTACTGAGAATTCATTGATTTTCAAATTAGCGATGTTTGAATAGATACTAGAGAAATAAAATAGTATGTCACTAGTGGTATTGATACTTTCCTATTTAACGGGACAATCACAAAAGCAACTCTTCTTGGGCCCCGTCCACACGTACCCAGAGATTTTTGGATAAGGAGATTTTTCTCTTGTACTTTATTGAGCTCATCCAGTCCTTTACGTACTTCCATGCCAGTCATGCATTCATTCCTGTGTATTAAAAATCCATGGCTTACCGAGACGCAGTGCGGAAAGCACAGACATTACTAAAATCACTAACGTCTTTCTTTCTTACATATGTCATCCAGGTAATAACAATAATAATGATAAGATATTATAGGTGGTCATGTTATGGTCTAGAATAATACGATGTAGTAATATGCTTTTTAGGCGGATGAAGATTTTTGTCCTTTCAAGAGAAAATTCTGAACAAGAGTATTATAGATATAGGCTATTTTCATTCGACATGCCAATTCCAACCTGGTCCAAGAGCCTCACAAAAGTATGACATTTATAGGTCGAATAACTCGCCTGTATTCGACATAACACGGTCAAATTCCTGTTTTAATATTTTTATTTGCCACTTAGTTAACTTCACAAACACCTAAAGCAAATGTTGTTGATGGTATGTAACTTTAAGTGCTAAAATGACGTACGAATATGGAAAGTTATACAAAACCAAACATCTTCTGTAAAAGAAGGCAATGATCGAAGTTAAGAAAAATAAGCGAATTCGGAACTAAGTTTCACAGGCCCTTTTTGAGCAACATGCATTCATACAACACATATGCCACCCTCTGGCGACAACCTTACAAGCCAAATAAATGCCAGTCATGCTCACCATAGATTTTATGTGTGTTCTCCTCGATGTGGCACGCAAATATTTCTAGTGATTGTATTCTCCCTCCGACAGTGTAGCATCTCTACAAGACAACAAATCTCCTTCTTCAAGATAGCTATCTGTCTGCTGACATGTGCTTCAACAGCAAGTGATACTCAGAATAGCATGATTTCCTCTCAGGGTTTACTTTCCTTTGTTATCTTTGCAAATTCATTATCAGATCCCTATTTTGTTACAACGATTTCTGACTGAAGCTGCGAACAAATTAGCTACGTATTATCAAGTATGAGAAACTGTGCTTTCATTAAAGAGGGGTTGTGAAGTTGTGGGCATCACAATGTCATGCTGGGCACAGAAGGTTGATACTTGCTCACTAGATCAAATATCACAATAATTAATACCGGTATGTTGTGATATAATCATGCGATCTATTTGTTTTTTGTTAGAAATCGAGATAAAAGTTCATCGACAATAATAATTTTAATTTCTCGCTATGCAATTTATTTGTTCAAAAATTAGCAATTTTCAAACAACTCGGTACGTTTAAAGCGGCTCGGTTGAGGACGTTCATTTAATCAAATCTAAGCTCTATCAGCTTTGTATCTCGCTTCGGTGGCTAGTTAATTAACTATAACAAGTTTCAAAGGGTCAGAAAAGAAACCAATTATTTAACTCACGAATCTCACAAATCGTCACCTGGCAGCGTAGTTAGCTCGGTTCAAGACTCTTTATTATCCAAGCCGAGCGTGTGTTCGTGTGGTCTAGGTGCTTGCTTTGAAAAGCATCAACCCGACTTCGATACAAGCACTGGAAAGCTCTTTACCATAGTCACAGGGCCCACCTAGTTCATTTTAAGGAAATTTGGAAGACTGGTACTGTAACAGTCAGTCAGATTATATATTCAAATGTAAATTTAAGCCACAAGCTGAACATAAATAATTATATCCCTTCTTCATAGGCAAGAAGGATGTCAAAATTCCCTCAAATATATAGGGAGACCTAGGGACACAATAGCATCTCAGTCTGCTATGATTTAACAAATTTTGCGAATAGTGAGTAGAAATCTTGATATCCTTACAAATCTACGAAACTAAAAAGACCACAGAGATTAAGAGCTTAAAGGTGCATAAGGTTTGGCATACGCTGCTATTAAGTGTTCAAATTGTAAGCTGATGTCTTTCTACAGCATGTTAAAACTCAGATATTTTACAATACAAAGATCAGAATGAGAAATAGCAATGCAAAAGCGTATTCCTGCTCCCGGGTTACGAAAATCTTTTTTTGATAACCATGCCAACAAACACCAGACGCTTACGCGTGTCGAGATAAAGATCACATTCTCGGCGTGGTTAACAATACTCTGTCATAGAACTCTATGTTTTTTGTCTAATTTAGCACCTATTTCAAGTCTTTAGAAGAAAGAAAACGACTTTAGTATCCATCCTATGTATTGATTTAGCAGTTAAATGTCAGCCCGGTAAAACTAATAACCAACACCTTTGACTGCTTTGAGCATGACTAAACTACATTGTCAGAAAATAAAAATTGACGGTGGTTGTTTTTTAAGGGCACCAGGCCCTGGGCCGAATAATGTTTGCGGGGTTCTATAACACTATACAACACAAGGCTGTATAGGTTAAGGCGTACTGTGGTGCTGCTGGATGTGCAGGAGTCCCTCTAGCGTGTCTAGTTGCAAGTTTTCAATTTACTTTCATCAGAGGATTATGAAAAAATGCATGCATCTTTCCCCTGCTATTGAAGAGCAAGGTCCCGGGCCATTGCCGATTGCTTCCCCACTGATACAGCCACTAAAGATAGGCAAGATGAACATTAGATTGAATCAAGTCTTAAATTTGTGACGTTTGCCTCTCGGTATACAAACCATTTGACAGAGAGGTATTCTGAATCAGCTGGAGTCGGAGGATACACATGAACGTATATAACATATGATAATCATAGTCCTTCAACAGAAAACTTAACTCAAATCAAATTAAAATACCATCTCAACCACTGTCAAAATCTTGTAATATGAAGTCGTTTTTTCGCCATGGTCAAGAAATTGTTAAATAATCAACCTGAAATGTCACTTTTTACTATATATGAATAATTTTTTTGAAGATACCAAGCATGAAAAGATACTGGAGAAAAGTGAAATGTCACCACCGGGATACGAATCAGGGACCCATGCAATGGCGGCTTGATCCTCTACTAACAGCTTACATTTCTCTAGTCGCTACATTACCTCCCAATACCTCACCATTGGACATTCAGATAATCATCCAGGTTATGCATTTTCACTTTTCTATTGTATCTCTTCAAACTTGCTATTTTCAATTCCCTTTTTCTTGGTTACACTTTTTATCTCCTTTCAAAATTATGGTCTCCTATCTGGATTTCAATGTTCAACCTCGGAGGTTTGGGTACTAATGTGGCGACTATGCCAAAGTGAGATATATTATCACCGTGTTCCTATAGTTAACTCTATAAATCAATGCGCTTTGATAACGTGTGCCTTGGCTTTTAATCTCGGTGGTAACATATTTTTACTCGTCTCTTATATGCTTTCTGAACTAAGCACAGATTGATGCAAAGTGAGGTAAATGAAACCACTTACAAGGATTTCTGCAACCCCTTTTCCATTATCATGTTAATGTAACTTATGAGATATTTTCAAAAATTTCATTGATCCTACTGAAAATTAGTAGTTTAGATTTTAAAACCAGACTAGACTAGAACGTTGCTTTACAGATTATTTTCATTTTAAATATTATTATATTCTTAAAAATAGTAAAGAACGAATTCCTTCATATTCCGACGCAGGAACTTTCTTTAGGGAATATTTTTTGTATTCAATTTAAAATTCCTTGTAAAGAACAGACTGTGATAAAGCTAAAGTAGAAACCTCAATATTGAAGCCCTGATTGTTGCAGAAGTGATGGTAGTGAGAGTAGTTGCGGTAATAATAGTGGTGGAGAATGCTGTAATAGTAATAGTTAAAGTGATCGTAATCGTGATCGTGATCGTGAGACTGAAGTTGCAATACACCGATTCACAGTTAGAACGTTTCGGTGTTACGGCTCCCTGTGTTTCCCTGCTAACCAAGAAAATTTCGACGAAAACAAACTACGTTGGCGTTCTCAAGGTCTCCTTTTTGTTAGCACTTCATTATTCGTCTTCCATTATCAGGGACTGTTATCGTTTTAAGAGCCATTTTCGAGTTGTTTGATCTGAGATATGCTGACATCGACCAATCATGGCTGATTTAGGAAAAATGTCCCTCGAGAAGCTCCATTTGTAGAGTGTTGAAGCGTTAAAGTCGTACGTCGCTGTGCAGAAGCAGTCAATCGATGGCCCTGTAGAAGAAGCTTCCAACTACGGCGGTCTTCCGACCTTTTCTTTTTCGTTGGAAAGAATAGCCTATTAAGGGAATAAGGTGAATTAGTTTATTAGTGAAGCCTAGAGGAAGAATGTATCATAAAATGCACAGAGACAATCAATGAGTGGCGATGTAAACTGTTGGTCTAGTTCATCGGAAACACAGCGCTCGACATTTGCGGTAACACAAATTATATATATCAGGTATTGTTTAGGCCTACATGAAAAAGAATCAGGTTGTTAAGAGATGTGCACATAACTAGCTTCTTGGTCTTCATCCTCCATGAGATATTCGTGTAGGTAAAATCTATCGTTAGAAGCCCACTAGGAGTATCTACCACCAAGTCAGAGAATTCCTCGTTTCTAGCTTCATTTTTGTCCACATTTTCATTCTGGTCGTCTCATGGCAAAGAACAGGGTTCATTGAATGTTAGGCTACTTGAAAACACTGAATTTATTTACATTGTGCGCTTGTGCGTGTGTGTGTGTGTGGTGGAGGTGTGCACTCTTTAAAGGTAAAGAACCCCGGTATACATCCGTCAGCATAGATAAACAAGTTGAAAGAAGGACGAAAGTCCGATTAGACTTGTAAGTAGGAAAGGAGAAAAAATGTGTGAAATATGTTGTCAGCAAGGGCATACTCGCCATTTTAGGAGGCGCTTCTCAAGAAACGAAAACAATTTGGAAAAAGTTTATTACCTGATTTCGGGCTCACAACTGCATCCCTTTTCTTTTCTTCGGCACTGATGTTCCTTACAATAAGACTCAAGCTATTTCTTCAGCTTGTGCTTCCCATTGGAACACGGGCTCATATTACTATGAAAAAGTATTTCGAATATAGTACAATACTGTTGAAGACTTTAAGAGACTGATGAAATGATTCTCAAAACTAAATGGATATCTTTGAACTAAGTTAGACGTTTTACCAGGAAACCGGATAAATTACTCAAGGGCTGAAAGGATGTTTTGTAAGAAATTTTGGGAAATACAGGGAACCAAAAGAACTGAATATTCTAACTGTGAATCGGTGTATTTAGGCATATATCCTCTTCCTGTTCCTGTGTGTTCCTCTGTTCCATAACGTTGTCAACGTAGAGTAGGGCCAAGATGTCTCCAAATCAGCTCGTTAAATCCCCCTCTATTCTGAGTGCCCTTCTTCGCCTGTTGTTCATCAACACCGAGCAGTTCTGCAATGTTGATCCAAGGATAGTGATAGTATGGCTAAGAGGACATTGCAAACATCACTTATATTGTTTCTTAATATTAGATGCTCGGCACACATGCCAAATACAGCGAAGATATTGTGCATATATGAATTTTTGCAAGCTTGTTGTTTTGACTATCTTAATGATGCCTTTGTTTGAATATACAAATCGGTAATTTCTTTCCTCATCAGCACTCGCCCTCTTCCATCCATCTTTAACCATGTAACACAAGCACTGGTTCTAGCATGCCTCGAGCTTTGACATGTGTTTCTCTTTGTGGACGAATCCCTGGGCGCCATATGCGAGGCAGAGACGCACGCGGAAATTTGGCTAATTATCGCCAAGCATTGTCATACTTGTATCACTAGTAGGCTATAATCCACATCTGTGGTACATCTCTTGTATTTCTTCCATTCCCCAGATGAATATTTCCTACAATACCCAACTTCAAGAGCTTGATTTTTTTGAGCAAGAATGTGCAAAAATCCTAGAAAGTCATTTACAGGTTTGAGCTGAGAAATTTCATTCCCTATTTACAAATACTCTGCAGAAAAAAACTTAGTTCTTTCTACTAGCCCTTAAGGAAACATAAAACTTCTAGTTTTGAGAAATTTCGGTCAGGTGTACAACATTTGCTTACAAAAGGCTTAGGTTTTCTTTTTCCTGCACTGTTACCCTTACGAATTCTCTTCTGTGTATTCCAATCTTATTGCTTTCTGAAGGACCTTGATTTGAATTATTTAAAGCTTTTACTTAATGATATCTTTCTATAGTAATTCTACTTAATGACTACACCCTCAGTTCATGTAGTTTAAATGATCTGCGTGCCCCAAAGGGATCGTTAGAAGTAGGCTGTTTGAAGAGAAGCAAGATGAGACGGAACACCTCAACATATCTATCTTAAGAAACTATTTCTGACAACGTCTTCTCCCTCGGCAAATCTTGTAGATTTCATTCTTTACAAATTTATTTGCATGACATCTACGTCTACAGCCAGACAACTCTGCTATTCTATTGAAGGTGGTGAATATACTCATCGGGTTTGAGTGAGAAAACTTCATTACAATGCACCTGCGCCATGACACATTGATGCAAGTTGCAGACCTCAGAAGAAACTGCGAGAGTCAAAACAAAATCATGCTTGATTTGATTTAAAACTAAAGTGAAAAGATGTCAGCAGCATAATCATCTAATTTCAAGAGCAAATATTTGTGCTCATATTTAAGTGACTCGTAAATAAAGAAAAGATGTTACGGGTAAATTGCTTTGTGTTTTGTTTTTGCTTACCCTTTTTTTGTTGATACTGGTCCTTAGTATAATCCCTGCATCACAATCAAATTATTGAGTTTGATCTTTCGGAACAGTAAAATAGGGATGGCATAACAATAGGATATATTCCAGACGTTCACTATTGAATTTAAATTCAACTTTTCGGATAAGAATTTCCCTCATTTCAAAATATGTTTTTCTCCTACAGTTAATTGGAAAACCACCCATTCCGATGACAAACAATAATTCTACAAGTCCTCAAAGAACCTGTTTGACAACCCTAGTATAACGTTGACTTCAGTTTGCCATTTTGCGTCAAATTTCAGAGTATCCTTTTGTTGTTGAAATTATAAATCAGGCACTGTTTTTAAAGGAACAATGTGATTTCAAATGATACTAGACTTAATGCGTCCATGGTGAGTTGAACAAAGAGCGTCAATAGATCAGTTTGGAAATGGCAATTACAGGCAATCCTAAAATGGGTCCCTTGTCGTAATTAGGAGTGAACCGATGTTTCTCAAGCCGTACTACAGTTAAAAGGAACAGCTCTAAAACAATCAAAAAGTTGGCGTTACCTGTCGTTTATTCTTCTTTCAATAATCTATAAGAAATCTTGAGATTTGCAGATCGACGAAACAACAAAGAGAGCAGATTAATCTTCTGGCGGTCACTAGGAACTCAACGACATCATACAAGGAAACGTTGACCATTTCGAATTGAAATCATGGCAAGTCCGATTAATGTAAAAGTCCATGACAGACTGGTCCCCATTCACGAATACAAGTTGTGGAAATCGTAATCTCTGCTTATTCCGTTTTGACTACTTACTCAGAACAACGTTTGGCAATTGAACAGGTTCGTCAATTGATGTGTTTGCTGGTCCAGGAACTTCAGTCATTACATGAGTATTCTCTTTCTAGATTCACATGTGTAGCCTGTGTTCTGCTCTGTGAGTTGGATTGAAATGTATCATAAAAGAGCTAAGCTTTGTTGATTCAGTTCATTAAGACTCTACTTCATAATAAAGTGACGGTTTCTCATCTTGGGTTCTTTTTTACGTAATCAATTATGGCCTTGAACATCACAACTGTGTCACCACTGGTCAGTGCCTTGAATAATACCACAAGTCCTACAGCCTCAACGCAACCTGCAGGGAGTTTAATGATGGGTTTGATAATAGAATTTGTAGTCTTGCTGATATTCTTAGGAAATTTAGCCATTTTGATTGTGCTCAAGTTGTACAAGCCATTGAACATTCCAGACGTGTTAGTCTTGTCATTAGCGTTATCAGACTTTTTAAATGTTTCATTTCCAGTACAGATTTTAAACCTGACTACGAATATACTAAAGATACCGTACACGGAAAAACTCTGTATCGTCTACGTTTGGGCCACGTACACTTTCCGTATGGCATCGGTCTTAACCGTATCTGTAATATGTGCAGACCGCTGGCTGGCTATTTTAAAACCCTTGTATTACAGATCAAATGTCATTGGAGAGGTACTCAAGGTCAAAATCATTATCGCCTGCCTCTGGTTCTTGGCGGCCGTAATAGCTTTACCTCCGCACATTGGCTTAGGATCGACTGGTTACAAGGATGGAACCTGCCTTTACCAGTTAGTTGATCTTGGACTGGGCTACGGTATTTTGATTGAAATTCTCGGACTAGCTCAACTTGCACTTGTGCTATATTGTTACATCAGCATCAAAATATCGACGACATCGTTTCTGCGACGACAGAAGAAAATGAGAGGATCAAATGATACGGAAATATTTAAGGAGAAACCCAAAAAGTCGTCATTGGCTGCTTTCGGCAAAAGAAGCGTCGACAAAAAACTATCCACAAGTGGCCAAAATGCTCCATCCTTTTTACATCATAAATCCAGTGTACCATCCTTGCCATCAACTGTATCTCAGTTGGTGATTACAGGTCAGCCAAAGAGAAACTTGACTGATGGGGAAAGACAGGTTACCAAGATTGAAAAAATGATGGCCATAGTGGTATTGCTGTATTACATTACATGGTTGCCATTCTTGGTAAGTACCTACTATCTTATTGTTTTAAGTAGAAAATAAGGAGAAGAAAGAATCTTAGAAAGGGTCTTATGCAGTCAGTCAAAGTTATAAGCTAGTGGTATCGGTGGTATTGATGGTAATGAGTTAGAATAGGTTGCCATGATTATGACAGTGCTGATAATAATAATGATGATGATTATACTCATATCAAGCAGGATGAAAACAATTATGGTAATTTTTGGTTTGCGATTATGAAAGTAGTTGTCCTGATGACTCTGGTAGGCCTATAAAACATCTAAATAATGATAGCGATGATCAATGGCAGTGTCTATCAGTGGAAAGTGGGGAGAGAAGAAGGATGTGACCAAAATGGAGGTCATAAAATGTAAACATTTATGTACGAAATCTATTTCAACATGTCAATCTTAAGAGAGACCCCCATTGACACTTGTAAAAAGATCTTTCCTTTAAGTAGGTACTATTAAGCAATTCAGAATAAATTAAGATCCGATCTTCTTAGAAAAAATGGCACAAGAAAATTATACTACGAGCACCACCATCACCCCTCCCCCACCCCCATCTCTTCACTACATATCATTTGATATTCTGATAGTTACAATAATGATAATTTCAATAATTATGAACAAGAAGACGATGATGATGATGATGATGATGATGATGATGATGATTGTATCAGTTACGATAATGATTCTATGATGCTTATGACAGTGATGACGGCCATGATATTAATGATGCTGATTTGGCGACTTTAATGACGGCAGTTATTATTTTCAATATCCTACACTTGTCGACTCAGTTGATGCCATAGATGATAAGTTTTTCATCATGTCGTACGTCGTAGTATTTTTCTGAGCTACGTTTTGAATACTGACTGCCATAATGACTACTTGCCAATTTAACAGCGAATATCCTTCTTTCAACATATAGCTTATAGAACATACCATCTCCTCAAGCTTGACACATGAGAAGTTATATTACAGTTTGTGATTACACAGAACAGAAGCAACGTGACACAATCACCAGCGATATGCGATGATCTTATTGTGTGTGTTGGCAAATATTCGTTCAGGTTTAAGGAAAACTATTGTTTGCGGGAAAATAGGACGTAAGGTGCCTTGGGCACTATCTAGAGGTGATATTTTGCCATTTCAAAGGTTGGTTTCGACGAATCTTTGAGAACTCACGCAACAACCTGAAGCTTTGCATTCCAAATATAGAATACACGCTGAACAAAGAAGTAATACGGTGCTCCTAGTGCTATTGTAAGAAGCACCGTATGCTTTGGTACACGTCTCCAACTATTTTGTGACTTGGGCAATTTTGGGTTCCGTAAACGTCACTGATCTTTTAGTATCTCAAAGCAAATATCATCATGCAGTCCTTACTTAAACGCAAAATACAGAGGTGGTATTGTGAAGGCTCAACCCCAAAATTGTTCAATTTTTCTATATAAATGAACACATTTTCTTCTCTCCGTCCGAGACTTCATTGCCAGTAGGGAATTACGAAGGTTTTGTCTTTATAGACAAGAAAAGGATAGCAGATAACAGACTTTAAAAAACTTTAAATACATCGAAATATAATAGTAACGAAAATATGCAATTCATAACTATGGGCATAGGTTAAATTTTTAAGAATGATAAATTGGTCTTAGAACTCATTTTTCTAGGTAATCTTATTTATAAACTGGAATGTGATGGACCGAATTAACCTAAGACCGAAACATACCTCGCTACAGATAGGAAGATGAGCGTCTTGTTGCATTGTGAATAATTATGCTACGTGACAGCTTCTAACTTACAGAGAACGCTCTTGTTTCACCGCTAAGAATTTTTATCAACAGGCAAATTCAACCAAAATATTGAGCTTCTTTTTTCCGAGGGCCGCAAAGTCCTGCCCATGATATTGATATATTACAAGTTCTATGAAGAATCTAAAATTAACCACAGACCTCCAGTTATCTAATTCACCGCCGTCACGAACAACTTCATTGGGAGACCTGTTAGGTGCATGCTTCATTTACACTTACCGGAACACGTTCATCGTAGGTAAACCACAAACTCAAACAGTACGAATGATATCATGTATATAGTTTTGTACTGTTAGCGATAGCTAGGCACTGGTATCTATTCTTCGAGGCCCTTTGAAAGTGTATTGTAACAGCGTTAAGTTTCCACTACTGGCGCCTACATTGGGCCCAAATGCCACATAACACCCTTCACTGCGGCAAGTGAAGACCACGAGATGTTTAAAGCAGTGTGGCTTATGATCGATCATGGCTATATTTTACTAAAGAATGAAAATGTAAAGTTAAAATGGAAACGCTTAAATTTTTTTGTAAGCTTTGAAAAGACGATATTCCAGTGTAAGGGGCTTTTTTCATACAATGATGAGACTCCAAAATGTACTTTTTATAAAATTATGTTGTTTTTATACTCGAGTATATGAAATATCTCTTGTGATTAGGCCTTAACCTATTTTTCAAAGTTTTCAAGATACAAATAACAGTGGCTGAATGGTCTGGAATCTAGAATAACAGACATAAAAATATAACAGTTCAATAGTTTGTGTGTGGTTTCTTCTCCATCAAAGACGCCCATACGATAGTTTTTGTTGTTTATCATTAAGTTGGTCATAACGCTATGATATAGTAAGGCAATGAAGATAAATGTTTGGTATAAATACAGTACACTATTTACAACTACATATAGCTTTTTATGGGTATTTTAATTATGAATGATTAGTTGACCTAATTTTCTAAATTTTCAGCAATGGTGGTTTAGTACAGTGCTGACGCCTTCAATATGACGTTAGTGGACATTTGGGGGGGGGGGGGGGCTAAAAAAATTTTACATTTTTTTCAATAAACTTGATGAAAATAAAGCAACATTGCTTCAACCTCCGACTATGTTCCCTTGGTATTTTTTTGCAATGTCCCACTAGTGAAAGTACGGACTTGCTTTAGTATTATGAAGCGTTGGTTTTTTAATGTTGTTGGAGAGATGTAGGTACACAGTTAAAGTTAAAATGCGTAACTATAGAGAAAGGAATATTGTTGATAGATTACGTCAGCAGTCTATGATCTAGACATATTTAGTTTAAAGTCTTTGATGCTCAAAATAATGTCTTTTTGGGGGGAGAATAGAAAAAGAGATAAAGTGATATGTATTACTATTGCTTTCCTCAGAAATTGCCGGAGGGATGCAGAGTGTCACCACCTGAATCCGCACTCTAGTTACGTTACTCTGGCACCCTATCGTTTGTGAGCCGATGGCCCATTCAAATCAGGTGGTCTTCTCTCCCTCTTCCTTCTCTCGCAATTAGTTTTTCAATTTTGTAAACCCAATTGGCTTTCTTTGGGGAGAGGGGTCATTCAATATTTGAGGGAAACAGAATTGAATGTTGTTACGACATAAAAGCAATCGTATCTTCGTATTTTGATATTTTGTGCAACCCTGAAATTGATTAAATTCATTCTTTTTTCTTGTAAAGGCCAAAATTGAATCAAAGTTGCGTTCTAGAGAGGATGGTGTTGGCTTAGATGACAACCTGAGTATCAGCACCGTGTCAGACGATGATCTTGACTCCGGTATTGATGAACATGGGCAGCCATCTCGTCTGGAACCTCTTCTTGAAGAGGAGTACTTAATAATAGGCCCTGATTTGGAACCAATCAATTTGACACGATATTCATCGTCTGCTAGTTTAGAGAAGAATGAATGTCGCTCAGGTAACCCCCAGGCATTGGATGAGGATACCAATGTTTTAAGTGAAAGTAGATCACGTGACGAATGGGATCGAATACTTCAGGGAAAGTCTTCATTTAATGCTAGTAACGAAACAATTGAAGATGAAAGAGGCGACGATGCTGCTAGCGCTAATGCTACTCTCCTGGCACAGAGTAAAGTTTGGGAAGAAAGCTCAGAGCGAGTATCCATCTTTGAGCGTTTGAGCAGCCAGGATTCGACGCACACGCAGCTAAGTGCTAATGAAGTTTTACATCCACCAGAAAAGGCAGTAAGAGTTCGAACTAACAGCAAAGTGCTGCAAAAGCCGAGCTTATCTTCAGACCGAGAGGAAACTTTGTCCGAATGTGACAGAGCCAAAGAAGGGACCTTATTATTCCAGTCTCTCAAGTTGCATGGCGATGATGATTGTCAGGATTTGAAAACGAAAGACGTTAATGAAATTATCGAATCAGGGATCGTAGGACAACAAACCACGTGTGATCAACACTCGAAAGACGATGCGCGGGATTTGCATGGAACAGCCTCAGCAATTTCGTTTGAATGGGATTATTTCGAGCCGCAAACTACAGAGACTTGCGGATGTAGTGCGGTGGACAATACATCGCGTCGCTCTGAACGCAATTTAAGCATAAATTCTATAGAAGAAATACAGGCAACCGAATCATGCCCAACATCTGGGAATCTTGATGAAGATTATGAAAGAGCAGAGGAATGTGAAGAAGAAGGAACACCTTAATTCATCGTAAAATTCATAATTTATTTTGATAATTGAAAATTATTTATGACAAAGCTTCAGTATTTGATATCATATGAAATGTACATGAGCATTTTTATGGCGTAAAATAGGAAATGTTTATGCCGTGGTGCTAGGCTTGACAAGGTGATGGTGGCAGTTATTGCTGAGAAATAGGGTAATTTAATTGGTTTTGATTGCTCTTCAGACCACATATACATTTCGTACTTGTATCTTTAGCACTTTCTTCTCCGCTTGGCAATCATAATGCACGATGCAGGTTTATTCGGTTCTTGCTGTGAAGAGTATAAAAATGAGGGGGAGGTAAAGAATTCATTTAGGGCAGATGTCTTCCTTAAGAACAGTTGACCAATATATCGCATCGTAAGAAACATTTAGGAAATCGATGTAAGACAGGATCCCCACCTATCAACAACCAAGCATTTAATATGGAGCATTGTACTACACCTTCTTCCTCAAATTCTGAACAGGAATATTTTCACAGCACAATGCTGTATGTATATTAGAAGCCTTGAGGGCGTGATATGCCGTGTTATGCCGTGGTTATCTTGCTACACAATTTTCCAAGGACTATTGATCTCGTGTGAGATGATAAGATATTAGGATGGGAGGATTCTATTTTATTTGAGAACGTGAGAAGGAAAGGATCTCACGCTTTTGAATGCGATTTGAAGATTTTACGGTCTTTAATTTAGTGACAATTTAAAGCGTATGTGCACTGTGAGCCACGTTTAGCGGACGACAGAAGACATTTTCAATAGTCTTCAATGTCAGCGGATAATTTCTGATTACAAATTCCATTACTTGGATAGTATTCAATCTAACTTACTTCTGTAGCGGAGTTTGTCACTTGTCGATCAGGTTACGTCACTTGATACTTTTTCAATGAGCATTTCAGTCTTCCACCTGCAACTGATTGTGCATGCAAATATCGCAAATATCAGTTCTGATGAGCGAAGGCAACTCGATTATTAGGATTTTAGGCAGTTAAGATATTACAAATTGCCCCCGAAAATGCACGATGCATTAACTGCTAAACTGTACTTACAGCCTTCCTTATGGAGGTTGACGATGATCTTGAATGTAGGGTCGACGGGGAAGAAGGCGACGACAAATGTATGTGTTTCAGCTTGGATTGATGATAAAATACCGATGATAAATCTGTTGTTATACTGGAATTCTAAAGGGTACTTGAAGCTGCCATATTATTTATTTTGGGGGCCTCCATCTATCTGGATTTTAATAAGAGACAGTAAGAACACGGAACCTGCGGACAGGCATATTTTGGACCAGACTAGAATTAGGAGGCAATAATGATTTTAACAAGAGATATTAACAGAGTTTTTTCGCCTGTTTCTTTTTCTATGTAATGTAACCACAGGTTGAGTTCAAAATTCAGTATACTGTTCATGGAAACATTTCTTTAAATGGCAGAACGGATCCTAAAGAAGTTCTGCATTACTGAACCTTGAATTCTCAGTACGATATTATTAAAAGTGCATGTCACCAAACCCCCTGAAGACCTACGTTGTTGATTTTAATAGAGTTCGTTCCATGAATGAACGATAATTATTTAAGCTGCTAATGTCAATGTGAAATTCTTTAATCCATTGGAATTATAAACCTAGTGTATCGCGTGGGGCAAGTATCTTGAAGTTTATTAAGGTCAGGGTTTGCTATTTATTTTATATCCGTTGAATTGAATTTTTGACGATAATTGGACTCGTATGTTTGGGTTGACATTAGGTTAGGTAGTCACCTTCATCTGTAACACGTTTCTACTTTCTGCTGTTTTAAGTTTTATACTATCTGTCATTGTGAATGGGTCTTTCAGGTTTTTGAATCCATTACATGAATTCGCCAATCAGAACTTACAGCAAGGGGATTACTGAAACGCTCTGAAGATCTTGGGGGAGCGTGAAATTGTGCTGTGGTCTGATGTAGTATACTTGTAAATCAATAATCGGATGATACTATGTCAGTGCAAGTAAATCCAATCTGGCTTGAAGATTATGTGTTGCCCTAGTGCATATTACCATCGCTTTATGGATTCAGAAAACCTCAAACTAGGCGCATTGGCTTGAATCTGCAGCATCTGTCCAGTGTTTGCGAATAGTAGCCAGCTGCGCTACTGGTAGGCTTGGCATTAATCTGGCTAAGTTTAATGCTAGATTGTTCATGGGTCTTGGCGCCTAATCCTTCGATCAATTTGCCCAATGCTCTACTTGCAGGGCCCAGTTCAAGAGTAAAATGTCTACGGTTTCTCTCCCAAACATTGTATAAAGATCGAAAACAATAGATTGATGATCGCCGCTTCTATTTAAGAATAGCCCAATCGGCGATTTTTTTGCTCTATCTGGCAACATTGATCTGAACACGATTGGTTCTCGTGGGGAAACAGGCACCCCGTCGTGAGATTTTACGATAATGACAGTGTAGTAAGTTTTAACTTGCCATAGAATATTTAATAAGATAGATGTGCGGCGGTGAAGTGTTTCGACTTTGGTGTTCTGGTTATTTTATCGTAATTCACCTATCTTCAGTAATCTTTTGCTTCGCATTCTACTTATATTTCTTATCAGTGGTTAACTCGTGCAAGTACGTCACTTGAAAGTTCATCGATAGCGCAAAAAAATCCACTTCCCAGTAAGAAAGTAAGCCATTAGCCACATTAGTCACAAGCCAGTTGGGCGATGAACAAGTCATTAGAAGCTTGATTCTTGTTACTGCGTACACATCACCGGCGTCGGTAAATTGGGCTACTTTCTGTTTGGTGTTTAGCTAGTAAAGCACAAGATGACTCAAAAGTGCAGTATTGGGCTAGGAGAGGAATGATGAATCCGGAAACACAATGTGCAGCTTGGGGAACCTTTCCGCGTGTATTTTATTCCAATTGAGTCTGTTAACGCGCCCTTTCAAGTGACGCGGAGAATTAAGATCATGTTACATATTGCCTAAGGTGTTACGCCAGGACGCCAGGGCCACGAACTGGATTCCCAATTAACTTTTGGCTCTTGGCCCTCATACTGTTGTAGCTACTGCCCGTGCCTTTTGATCTTTCGCCATAGCTGCTTTTGTCTTACATTCCTTTGTTTCGGCTTCAAACGCTCACTTCCAGGGTCACTTCATGAATTCAAAAATCTGCTGCAGATACAGTTCGAAACCACTGCTCCCAATACAATCTGCCTAAAGTAGTGGTTGTATAAATGTTACGGCTGGACTGGGACCGAATCCAGAATTTCTCACTCGCCGCAATGCATTTTTAGAATAGGACATCAGATATAGACTCTTACTTTCTACCAAAAAGGAAAAACTTAAGGCTCGTCCTTTATTGCATAATTGATTGATGAAGTGTGATGATTTTTTAAGGCCGACTATTTAATATCACTAATCCATGCAGAAGGAAATGCAGTGGCAGGTTTTGTAGGATGCGGGGCCCTGGGCCAAAAGAGTTTATTGGGTCCTATTGCGTCATGCATTGCAAGGCAGTACAGATATGATCGTACTACGGAAGTTTCGGATACACTATTCCTTCCCGTGGGTTTACTTTAATGTTTTTACTTACTTCCACAAGGTTAATATGGGTAGCTAGATACTTGCTGTTTCCTTAGCACTGGAACGTAGGGCCCCTGGAGGTGCGGCCCTTGGGCTATGACCCTGTCGGCCTCCCCCTAAAACCGCCACTTAGTAGATGTTATATTTCAGGTCAGTTATAGGTTTTGTCAAGATCTATCAATGGCATTGTCAGCAAAGGGGATTTTTGCGTCGAGTACGTCTCCAGGAGCGACAAGTGGGTCCCAACCAGAAAGTAAGTAACATACTCCTTTGTGTCCTCAGAATTTTTATAGAACGTATTTTCAACTTCCCCTTTGCAGATATTGATGAAACTGTAGTAACATCGCGTTAACATCAAGTTCCCTTTTGTTTGGTAACAAACGTCTCTCTTAAAATTATGTCCATATTCGAGTATTATCATACTATCGTTTAACCCAATTCTGTTCAGGCTTTTTTCATAACTGCTTCTGCTCAGGGAGGGGGAGGGGTCGTCTTTTGGAGCTTTCCCTGTGAAACTTGACAATGGTATGTTACACGGTACTAATGTTTTATTTAAGTTTGGACATCGAAGCTATGTTAATGTCTGGTTCCACAAGATATGGACCTTTGTGACTAGGACGGTCACTGGTCAACACGTGATTTTGGCTCGAATTTTGTTTCATTTTCAATTCTGCATTCAAATGTAGCGTATTTCTTGTAGTACATTTGCGAAATTCATTTTGTTACATTAAATACATAATAAAGAAGAAGAGAAAAGCATCAGTTGATTATACTTTAGGAAAACGTCGCCTAAAGCGGCAATTTGAAATAAGCCGATTACCAGTTCCGATTTTAGTCGAGTTTGGACCGCGCCGCAACTTATCCAATAACAGACTTTGAGCAGGCCCATTTGAACACCAAAATACCATTATTTGACAGATAGGATAATAGTTAAAGTAGGAAACTTCTAAGCGTCTGACATCTAACTTAGGGAACAAAATGGCAGGCAAATATTGTTAATGGTGCTCCGAACAAGCCCCCCCCCCCCCCCCCCCCCCCCCCCCCCGCGCCGCCCGGGGTAACCCCCCCCACACCACCCCAACAAACACCAAACAAAACAAAAAACACAACTATACCAAGATGCTAAACTTTC
>JAAAKL020001307.1:0-31772 GCA_010016065.2 Carybdea cf. marsupialis auct. non (Linnaeus, 1758)
TACCATAATCGCACGAGTGATCAGCAAAACGTCAGAATATATATATATAATTATATGTTTGTGTGTGTGTGTGTGTGTTTGTGTGTGTGTGTGCGTGTGTGTGTGCGTGTGTGTGTGTCTGCCTGAGTACTTATATAAATGAAATGGCACTGATAAAGCTAACAGCAAAATAAAAAATTAGGTGGTGGCGGTGAGAATTGGGGATCAAATGCCCGGATTGTGGACTTTACTATTGAACTATTTAGTGCAACGGTAAAGTCTTCGTTTTCCGTGTGGGGAATCCTTGGTTCGGTCCGGGTCAGCGCCGTAGGTACTTCATGTTTAATGAGTAATTTTTATGTATGACTTGTCGATGTATATAAACATGTGTATCGATTTCTTACAATCCTACAGTACCTGGCTGATCACATTACTTCTTGAAATTGCTACAGATTAGCACTGGTTTAGACTCATAGTTGACAGGAGTTGAGAGCACACTGTTGCTGTTCAATAATCAGTGAAACTTGAGAAGGTTATCGGTGTAAACATTCTCAGTGAACGACTCTCTCGAGCTGTTTGAGTCACCGTTATCTCAAGTCTCACCTCTAGTATGTGGCGCCAAATATGAAGTCAGTCAGACTATCAAGTCAGTGGCAACAGCTGTCGAACAGGAGTGCTTGAAATCGACTCAAAGAAACCTGTAATGGAAACTTGGATTAAGTCTCCTAACAGACTCCGAAGCGCTTTATGGTCGATCAAGCGTACGTCTATTTGAATATAGAGAGTAAATCAGTCTGCTTGGTACTATATACATTCATGGGCGTAGATTATGGGGTACGGGGGGATTCGTTCCCCTCACTTTTCAGGATGGGGACAACAGCTGCTTTATTCCCCCCACTTCTGGGCCCAGAAATGTCAAATTGTACACGTTTAATCCTTTTGTCCCCCCCCCCTCACACACACACACACACACACACACACACACACACACACACATTCTTACAGCGATGTATGGATGCGAGCACCCATGTATCCATTCGTGGTGTAATTTCTGGGTCGACTTTCAGGGTCCCTGGGCCCGTGCCGGTCTATTTAGCTAAGCTTCGTATTCATAGTCCACACAAATTAGGTGAGGAGTTTAATAGGATTAAGACGGTGACAATAAGTGAGCTGATTCTACCTACTGAAGCACAGAAGTGATACTTCATACATATAAGCATAACCTTGTCTAGTGGGCAGGCCTACAGCCAATGATGTAGATAGCAAATCTATCATCGACCACCAGTGACATTTATAATATTCGAACACTATAGGAAGGAGAACGATTTAAATATTCAATATTGTTTCAATTCTTGGCTTTTTAACACGTGATTGAAAATATTGTAAATATACACATACATACATACACATATATATGTATATATACATATATACAATTAAAAAAAGACAACTTAAACCATTGCTAAAATCTATATACAACAATAAAAAACAACTGGTCTCTCAAAGCCTAAGCTTTCGGAATATATTTCCTTCTTCTGAGGTACCGAGAAACTCGGAGTAGCAAATGTCTCGTGTCTTCCTTTAGTGATTTACTTATATATTGCTCTGCACGTATGCATTGAGCACTCTTGCGGATGGTTATTCACCACGTATATTTCTTATACATATATCTACATACAAATATAGTTCAAGACTTCCTATGTTTGGCCTAAAAGTACTGCAGAATCCGACTTAAGGTAATTCACTTTCTGGATATTAAAATGAACTTGAATACATTCAAAGTCTCCAATATTGAAAACCAGATGCTAACCCGTTATACAACTTCGCCACACATTTACCATACTTAAATAATTACTAAGAACTATTAACGATAGACGATTTACTCTAAGTTCAGACTCTGCTGCCCTTCCTACAGCAATCCAGTACGAAAACGCCATTAACTCAAGTGTCCTTAAAGTGCAAAATGTCTTTTGAAATTCATACAGCTTTTAGGTCACCAAACGCCAGAAGAAACAGAAAACAGCAGATCATTTACTTCAATCGTCTATTTGAGCAAAGTCATCAAAGCCAAGCGTAGTGGAAATTTCTCGTCTTTACATCATATGCAAAAATTCCTCGGTAAAAACTGTAACGGTCAGTTACAACACCATGCCAAACATGGGACCTATGATCAACAGTTATGATACATGGCTTATCGGTATAATACAAATGCTTAAAATACGATAACTACATGTAATTTTGGAGACAAGACAGCATGCCAACATACGGGGACTCCTTTGTAACATTGCAAAATCAGTCCTCTAACAAGCTACGGTGAAAAGAACTCAAATACAGAGAAGTTCATTTAGGGATAATAGGCGCAAGGGGAGAAAGTTCAAGAACGCTCCATGAAATCACTTGCAATCTTTGAAGTTAGGAAAATTCAGATCTGAGAAAGAACTTTCGAAATATGTTTGCAAAGAAACGGCAATGCAGGCCGATGGGAAAATTAGTCAAGGCAAGGATCCTAACTCATTACAACGGTATCCATTTTATGGCTAAGAAGAACCAGCAGTAGTTAAAACATGCGAAAGAAAGTATTAAATAAAATGTCAAACCTATTTTACAAATGCTGACATTGGTAGAGCCATTTTGTAAAGAATCTTAAAGACGGAGTCGTTAAATAGCGTTGTTGTAAATATGTAATGATAATAGTTTGACGATTGGAGCAAATGAAAATGAACCAGCAACTATTATTGTACTACTGAATTAATACTATTTCCATCTTCGATGCGTGCAAATATACATGTGTATATACAATAGTATCACAATGCCTTAAACCTGATTCTGAAACCATTTTGGGCGTGGTTTCTATACCTACGACTTGCTATCATTCGAACAAGTTCTGTTCCTGAATTGATTTATCACTGTTCACTGCATACTACGTGACGCTGAAGGAGATAACAGCAAAACAGAAAAACACAAGCTGCTAGGGAAAGATTTCATCTCAACCGTCGAATTTTACAGTTATGTCTCCCCCTTTCACTCTTCAGGTTTGACGTTTATACAAAAACACAATTGTTGCAGAATCCTCTGGCATGCATACTGAAAGACTACTAGGGAGAGGATTCGTTAGAGACACTACATCCTTGGCCAACAATAATGCTTAACGATTTTTGCAATAACTAATCGCGGACAATCTACACAAACTAATAAAGATAGTTTACAGATGTTCTCCTTTGAATGATTTTGTTCCTCTCAATAGTTTTGATGCACTGCTGAGAACAATGTTTATGCAAATTTCTCATCTTGTCACCTTCCAAACATGGCAGCTGTAAAGTCAATCCTTCCACAATAAAAATACAAGTCCTCATATGATCACCTCCTGAGGTTCCTACTTAACATCAGGAATCTATTCATCAACTTCGTATAACTTGCACCCCATTCCCAAAAGATCAAGTATGCCGTGTTTGGTTATTCTGAACCTGGTCTATATCATGGGTCGGCAATGCACGGCTCGCTCTACGACCCACTTTTGTCGGCAAGCTCGTTTGGTCTTCCGCTTTGGGAATAAAGTTATGAAATTCTCAGCTGCTTAATTGGAGACCTTTAGCCCCCATCAAACGTTTGTAAAGTAGTGCTATGTAGTTACCATTTAACTTCCTTACTTGCAGTTACCGTATATTCTATATTAAGCCTCCATGTTTTTAAGAATATCGAAATAAACGAGCAGGGTGATTTACAGAAAAAAAATTGCATATGTCCAGGAACAAAATTGGTACGGAAAGGCAAAAATCCTTACTTTCACTGATACATCTAATTAAAAATCTCTACCGAAAACATAACGTATTTCCGAAATTCTAACGTTCAATTGTGCTGTTGTACCATCTAAGGTGCCTTCTATTTCGGATTAAAATATGTCGATCAGACAACGAACCATTAGTGACATAAGGAAGGGCACCCTGTATTAACTACAATGTCAAGAATACAGTCCCTTTCCAGCATGCATCATCATCTAACACTTTTGTATACTGGAAAACACATACTTTTGATTCTATGTCTGTCTACATACAACATGCAAATAACTTGGCTAGAAAGTTGTAATGAATGTCTCCTCTCGAAAAAACACAAAATAAGAATACACTGCAGCACAATCGCCTATTTAGCATCTCTACAGATATGGTCCTTCAATTTTTAAGACAAGCCTTGATCTATAACAGGGAAGAAACTTTCAATCCCAGGCCTCTCTGCGTTAATCATACAATTAAGCGATGACAATAATTGCCATAACCATGTGCTCAGTGCCTATAACGACGAGGGCTTTTATATCAAGAGATTTATCATCGTTACTCGTGCATTACGTGCTTCCGTTTGAAACAATATCCCCTGTCGTTGCCTTTATGATTTACAGGCCTTGTTAGATGTTGCACTACGTTATCTTAGAGCAAACCGGACGGTACTTTCTATCACTTAGGATAATGAGAAGCAGACAATGATCGGTCAAGTACTAAGACGACACAAATAGAAAATATTAGATCCACTGGGAAAATAAACGGGAAGATTGGCCAAGCTATATCTAGAATCGAACTATTTGATAGCTTGGCTGGATGGACGGGGTAACAAATAGTATTAAATACTTTCATTGTCGTAGAGGGCAGACGTCTGTGGAAAGGAATGACTGTTTATGCTTAACAGTAAGGCAATTCATGACGATAAGATGACGGATCTTTTGTACTTGATCAGAAGGCTCAATGGTCGGAAATCTTTATCCACTTGTGTACGTCTTGTATAATGCAGTATAATACACCTTGGTACCCCTTAGCTAATCTATACAGTTTGCAAGGGCCTACCCGCATACTTATATATTATTCACTTTCTCCGCCTGTGGCTGATTGTGCACCAACATAGCTTATGTCTCTCCAAAGTTTTCTGTCCAGAGTGGTTTTGTTCAATTCATCTACAGTGAGACCACACCATTCATTAACATTGTCCATCCATCTCTTTTTGGGGTGTCCACTTCTTCTTTTCCCCTGGATTATGCCTTCCATGCATAGTTTTGAAAGTCCTGACCTCTTTATGTGACCATATAGTTTTAGAACTCTGTTCTTGACTTCACAAACTAAAGGTGCTAAACCTGTAACTTCTTGCAAGTCTTCTATTCTGACATGGTCCATGAGTCTTTTATTCATCATAATCCTAAAAATATGATTTTGGAAGGTCCCTGCATACTTAGCGCATTCTTAATAATTCATTAGGTAGTACTATAAATAAATATATCATGGCATTCCGTAAATTGTAACTAAGACTGGCAACTCCTAGTTATACACCTCAGCTACACCTACACCCACATATCAATATTAAAATCATCGTTTATTTTCTTGGGCCCTTCGCAGGCATGAAAGCATTTGATGTGATGACTAACGTTCTTCCTTATTATGGAGACGATATACGGACCATGAGGAGTGGAGGAAAGTAGATGTTGCTACTGAATGGAGAGAAAACTCTATACCAAAAACGTTCTCACAATGAACACCAGTGAACAAATACATTCAATTTCGCGAAGTTTCGTTCCTTTCTCAGTCTCAAGGGCTTCTGTAGGCGTGGGTTATTGGAAAACGTCTATGTTCCCCTGAAGTTAAAGTAAATGACAGTTTATATTCATGTGTTTGTTGTAAATGACACTAATACTGCGTAACACAAGAAGAAATTTCCGTCCATTTTTTCAAAGCTGAAAATCAGACTTGCGAGGTAACTCTTTACTTTATCCCATTCCACACGGACTATGTGACGTACGTTAAACAAAGGCGGGGGTGGGGGTGGGGGTGTTGAAGCCCAAATACTCTAACATGCTACTTCTTCTTGTAAACGCGCAATGAAACTTCTTAAGCATATAGAAGAGTACAAATTAAGAAGATATGCATGAAAAAATGCGTCAAAAAGTCTAAAATTGTCGCTTATGCTTTCCGATGACACCATCAAAATTTGGGCAAAAAGGTGTTTTTATATCATTTCCGTATTTTTCAACAAAATGTCTTTTCTGCCAATCACAATAAGAGTTTCCAAGTCAAGTATTTCAAAACTGTTCATTTGTTCACTACGGCCTCAAATGCTCTGATAAACAGATTAACAAATGCTTAATAAATAAAATATATAGTTCATTTCGCGTTCTTTCTTAATTGTATGTAACAAGTATTTTACATCTTTTCAAACATGAAACATTAGCTTTACAATCAGTTAGCTGTGACGCATCAATGAACTCAGTAATTGGAGCACTGTGACCGAATATTTTGAGAATTTCTTCCTTTGATCTATTATTAGATTCAGCAAAGTTCTAATGCTTTCCTAACCCTTCCAATAAATATCGAATATCAATTTTATATACAGCTTGTACGCTGAAAACACTACATACAGCACAGGCAGTGAATATCTTTCAAACTGAGTTCAACATACTGTCAAGGCTGATCAAATTCCATCACTGTTAGCCACCGGTGATGTTCATAATCGCTTAAAATTTTGGCGCATAGCAACCGAGCAGTTTGCGCCCCCTTGGATTTTAATCTACTGCTATAACCCACTAAATTCTGATCCCTCACCAAACAAACCCATAAATGTTTTAGTTGGCCATTATTTAATCTTAATTTCTGTGAGCAAAACATGTGTTGTTTACTTCTTTGAAAGACACCGGACAAATTACTTTGCTTTTTCACCCATTTCTTTTTTCAAGGCGTTTTCGAAATCAATCCATTTTGAAAAGGTCCTACAGGAATAGAGAACATATCACAAACTGGCATTCATCCCCTAGACCAAAGTATTTGCAGCCTTTGTCACTACCAACTGGGCTATGATCATCCAGATGGTACATACTATAAACAATACGTCCACAAACTAGCTCCCAATCCCCTAGGTAAAGGAAGTCCCTGCAGTGTAATGAATTCTTGCAAATTCACTCAAGAAAATTTGAGGCACGACCTAACGCAACTGTCCATGAGCGTTACTAGTCGTGTGACAC
Source organism: Carybdea cf. marsupialis auct. non (Linnaeus, 1758) (assembly GCA_010016065.2). NCBI lineage: Eukaryota > Metazoa > Cnidaria > Cubozoa > Carybdeida > Carybdeidae > Carybdea > Carybdea cf. marsupialis auct. non (Linnaeus, 1758). The sequence goes on from JAAAKL020001307.1 coordinate 6,968, forward strand.
ATTAGTACGTATCAAGTAGTACCTGTAATGAGTCCACGTGTTAGTACAAAGACTGATACGAGAGGCGGGTAATTTTTAAACCAGTTCGAAGCTATGGTACTTTATCCAGTGGAAAATGGCAACAAGGAGTGCCAAAACCTTGTACAAGAAAATTGAAAACATTTCATATGAGTATGCGATAGTTTATATATAAAGAGCGTAGAACTTTGCAAGAAGAGCATACATTCAGAGCGTTGGAGTGCACAGTTATAAAAATAACTAAATTGCAGCTCGTCTTAATGAATTCTCTTTTGCTATTAGTTTCGATGGTTAGCTCTGATACTATAAACTTGAAGTTCAGGGTAGATTATTGTTGCCGACCGTGCTTCGCTTCAGCCTCGCTTTAAACTGTTTTTACCATAAAGAGGCAAGCATACTCAAGGCGGACCATTCTGCGTTACCTTGTCTCGATGTCACTGGACGTTGAGCTATTGCAAAATACGATTACAAAAGTACAAGGACAAAAACCTTTGTAAATTACGTACAAGATACAAAGTTTAGGTAAATCCCATAGAGTTAAAGGTGGTTAGAATCCGTATTCTGGCTTTTTTGTAGTCAAAATAGTTTAGAGCGAGGCTGAAACACAGGCTGATCCCGAACTCAGGGTGGCCTGGAACACTATTACCGACAGCAAATGACAATAAGGAATGATTTGTCTAAAGAAAGAAAGAGACTTACTCCTACGTGTGCCAGAATTAGCGTCACCATTAGAAAATGTGTGGTTTATAGTAGGAAGACGAGTAAGAAACGTTTCTTGATTACTTTGGGGGTCAATATTAAAAGTGATGGGCTTTGTAATGAGTGTGCCGCATCCGGAACAGGCACAAAAAGACCTTGCCCAGAGCTGGGGCTGAAAGGTTCGGTGTTTATAGACGGTTGTGTCTTTGGGGGCTATTTTAGGCTTCCTGAAGCTTACAGTGTATCCAGTCTGTACGTCTATCACATCATTGGGAGGCATTAGATACAGCACAGTTCATATACTTTGCTAAATAAGTATGAATCGATACAAGATGATGCAACTAATAATTCTAGACATTTTCCTTCTATGATATGTATCGATAGACATCATATGTGCTGTATCGATAGACATCATATGTGCTGTACAGCAGTCCTTGGTAGTAGTCTACAAACATATTTACACGCGTGTTTGGAGGAGATGATGACGTAATCTTTTTTTACATTAGCTACAATAACACTACAAAAACACCATTATCAATTAAATATCAGATGAGAACATTCAGGTATTGTATGAATAAGAACTACACCTTAAAACGAAAGTCAAGTCCAGCAGAAAAAACACGATGATGTGGAGTGAAGGTAGAACACTGTCGTGAAGATATAATAGGTTCTTTTGCACGTTGCAACAAAATGCGTATAAATAATGTCCAGCAGAAAAAATTGTCAAGTTGAGTTTGATGGTGTTTTGGAAAATAGTATTACTTCCAGGTTTGTGATAACTTAAATAGTGTTTGTTATATAAATTATAGAGATAATTTTCACGGTAATAATGTGGATATTTGGCGATGAATCCCTTACAAAAAATTTACTGGGGAGTGCCACAAACACTGCCACTGTAACTCCAACGTTTTAGGCTTAATAGAGAAAGCGGTAACGGTGAAACTCTTTTACTTCAATTTAACACAAATGCAATGAGAATTTGAGGAACGTTTGTACGATAAAATGTACAGCCGGAGGAAAATCAGCCATCGTTCCGACTTGGGTATGCGACCTAGATATCCATCTCCTTACCAACGTTACGTTTATCTACAGGTACCCTGAGAGAGTAGAGAGCATATTATTCATGACTGAGTACACTAAATTCCTTAGAAAACGGAAGTATAACAAAATTCTCTTACAAACTTATCAGCCCCTTCTCCAGCAGTTACCTTCATTGACAAAGTACATAGGATAGGAAGATCCTCCTAGTGTATCACAACTTTTGTTTAGCTGGTCGAGCTACGCCCACTTTCAATTATGATATGAGAGTCCAAATTTAAAAGAATTACATAATAAAAATCGAAAAGTTTCAAATGTTGCTTTAAGTCAGCTTTTTAAGTCACGTCATCAAAATATGGGCAGAAATACATTTTCATAATTGCTTTATATTTTGTCAATAAGACGTCTTTTTCCGACTTTTGACTTTTTTTGAATGCTGATGCATTTTCCTTATACAAAAATATCCAATAGTTGCCCATACTGTATTTAGAGCGTTTCTTGAAATAATTAAGCTTTGTGTTAATTTTTTCATTTATCTTTTCCTGTAATTATGTCTTCATCATCATTATCATTACCATCGGCCGTTTATGTCACTGCAGACAGATGGGCTCCACAAGCTCATCCCTTTCTTCCTACTTTGAGCTTCTCTTGTCATTGTTATTTTAGCGTTGTCTTCGATCTTCCATCTCCCATCTCGCCACCGTCTGTTGGGTCTTCGTCCCTTCTCGCTCTTCCTCAGATCCGTATGTCACTGCTGGTAAAATGATTCCATCCATCCATCCTGTCTCTTTAAACACATTGGGATTGATCTTGCCTTAAGGAATTTGTTACACTGTCCAAATCTTTGCCATCCTGTGGTTACTTTTCTTTCAATTTCTTTGCTTGTTTCATTGTCTGAAGCTATCTGCTGTCCAAGGTTGACATATTCTTGCACTCCCTCAATTACCTCAAAATCAATTCGTATCTCCTTCCTGGTATTTTGCATTCTACCATCAATTTAGTCTTTTTCTTGCAAATTTTAATGTCAACTCCTTTCCCCTTTTCGTTTTATGTTATCGACATTTCTTTAAGTCGTATTTTACTTTCAGAGAGCAGAATGATATCATCCGCAACCCGTAAGTTGTTTAGGTATACACTATCGATGCTGATACCTACTTCCTTCAAATCTAATATTTTGAATATTTCTTGAAGTGTCGCGGTGAAAAAGAAGGATTATAGCGTGTCACTCTGGCGCACTCCCTTTTCTATTCTTGACCTTAGCGGTTAACTTGTCATTTCTAATTTGAGCTGTGCCTCCTTTGTAAATATTCTTTGACGTGTAGCTGTAAGAGGTTGGAAATCCCTGACGTTCAAGGGCACCAAATACAACTTCATGAATAATAGAAACCGTTGCTTTTTGTAATCAACAAAGGCCATGAACCAACGTACTTGCCATTCTTCCCATTTCCCAAATATTTGACGTATTACTTCTCGGTGATCCATTCTGCAGTAGCCTTTCCCGTAACCTGCTTGTTCCGGTGGTTAGTTTTGTCTACTGTATTGTTGACTCTGAACTTCTGTGGTGTACACCTTGAATACTGGTCTGCAATTTGTTAGCTCGTTTTTGTCGGCGTTCATGAAAATGAGAACGAAATTTATCATTTTCTCACTTTTCTGGTATGCTGTCCCTCTCTTGGACTAAGTGGTATAGTTAATTAAATTTGATGTTAATGCATTCCTCTTGTGTACTTACTAGTTCCACTACAAAGTCGTCTTCTGGGGATCCTTTTCACTTTTCATTTGTTGCAATGCTCCTTGTACCTTGTTGTATACTTATATGGCTATGGATTTACTTCGGTGACATTTATAGGTTATTTAGATATATAGAAGATTAGAATTTCAACGCATATGGAACTAATTTTCTCAATGATAAAACGTAGATGTATGTCTTGAAAGGTAGTAATTTAAATAAACGACGACTATTATTAAGTGTAAAATTAATAACAATTGACAAAGCTTCAATTGGCTGAAGTTTGAATTAACCTCGGATCATTCATTTACATTAGCATAAACACATTTGCTACATTTTGCTGCAACTTAACATATGGAGAAGAAATGGATATTATACCATTTCCTTCATTTCACCTTTCTAAACACAAGTTCTTTCTTTAATTGCGAATGAAAATCTTAAAGTAGATGAACTTCAAAAACATTTGGAAACTGAATCACTATTTCGATGTCTGGATGTGTCTAACAAAGCAGCATAAACAACGATGGGTAAATGTTGTCTTAATTTGATAAAAACGCTTAATCCGTCACTTAAAACAAACAATCACTGACATAAAACAAAACATAAATTTCTCACCATTAGGTTCAAGACGTCAAATACCATAAATTTTAAACATAAAGAATAATACACCGAAAAGGCAACTATATCTCACACAACGTTTCGTCTATTTCTAACTTCCTCAAATCTATATTGAAAATATTATATATACATAAGATATTATACAGTTCTATCTGCAGATTGGGTATTTCGCTCCCTAGCTTATGTTAGGCTGAGCACTCTCTGCTTGAGACGGTACCATTGCTGTTGCTGTATGCATTCCTCACTGTGCTTGCGCAGTTTGAGCACTCTGGCATGGTACCATATGAATTCTTTAAATTGCCTTGTAGCAGCTTTGCTAGTTACATAGCTAGAATTCAGTCTCAACGCTCTGTTCTGCACTGATAAGCCCACAAAGGGCGAAACAGTTCTGTCTGCAGATTGAGTATGATATTATTATGTATAATAATATTTCCAATAGACCTGAGGACGTCAGGAGTCGACGAAACGTTGCCTCAAATATAGTTTCTTTTTTGATGTATTTTCTTTATTGCTTGTCGGTATATTTTCGTACATTATCAGAAGTTATAACCAGAAAGCTAGGCTAGTAGTTTCATCTATCATTATTATACACAATCACAATAATTGGGTACCGATGGACTTGCCTTGACGGATTAGATGGCAGCAATAGCTATGGTATAAATAACGATTCAAGATTGTCTGAGGAAAGTTAACAGCCATGAAAACGAATGTATGTGTGAGCAAAGAATAACAGGGTAATTCCCCCTCGATCTTAATTTCCAATTTTCAAAGAAGTGAAAAACATTTCTCAGGGTTTGCACAATTTCCCTGCTGCACTATTGAAAGAGAAAGTCACCTTGATGAACCTAAATCTTTACAAGAATCTTTAGGACGATGGATGGAAATTTTGTACTCCGGGAGAAGTATCTACTCCTACCCATTTTAATGCCTGCAAGGCATTGACATGAGCTCTTTTAATGAGACGTGTTAGGCGCATGAGAGAAGATGAAGTGTTCCATACGGTCTTTTGGGTTCACTCATATCTCGTTCATCACATTCCTGATTTTCAAATGTTTGCTACCTTTACTTCTTTTCGCTTTACTGTTGAAAGTAAATCGGCTTCACGATACCAAACTGTTAGATTTTGTACGGTCTAAGACAGGTGTTAGGTTGCTCAAATCTTTAATGGTTGCTTTAAGTCTTTAATTAGAATAAAGAGCTACAAAGAAACATTGTACAACCTTCCGTCCCATGGCGCAAGTGGGAATATACTCATCACAAAACGCTCATGACCCATTTCAACCGAAGAAGAAACTTACGATGGAGATCCAAATTTCATCAATGAGATGGTACAATCTTCAATACAGGGCTTTTAATCTACCTATTTCCTAAAAGCGGTATTTGGTACTCTGTAGAGTAATGGGTGAATGTACTCGCACATTTTATGGAAATTAAGTTGCGTTTAAATTCGTCTCCCATTTTCAATTTCTCACGAGTTCAGAAAACATATCAGTTGCGAGTGAAAGAAAGATGACATCTACAAAATTATGTGAGGAAAATCAACAAAGTAGCAATCAAAGAAACTGGAAATGCAAGTCAGAGTACAAAGACGTCTTAAAGCATGTGGTGGAATTTAAAAGTTTATTTTGCTGAAGTTTTGTTTTGTTTTCAGCCATTTTCGGGGAGTTGAAACAGATTTAGATATATTAATTACAATATAATTTATTAACCTCTTTCTTTACTTGCAGACTCTATTGAACCAGCTTTTAATTATTAACATTTGGTAAATTTGAGAAATTGCCCATATTCCTGCTCGTGAAATCAGATCGGTAACAGCAATTAAGCCGATATGCTGTCAAGAATGATGTCACTCGAACCCAAAGAAGTGGCAATATTTAAAAGAAACGTGACATCCGTCGCGACAAGAACTGGAATGACGTACAATTTTGGACTTTGAAATATCCAAGTTCCCCTAATCCCGTTCCAAAATACTGTTAAGTTTCAAAACGAGCATTTTGGAGACTTACATGTCAGACCTCCCTGCTGCTAAGCGGAGAAGTCTAGAAAACAAATAATACCAGGAATGGTCATCTCTTTCATGTGACAAATGTCTTGTGTTTTTGTTCCATTTTCACCGAAATTTAGTAAAAGTTTAACTTCTATTTTTCCAGGACTGTAGAAGAGTAACTTGTACGACCTGTAAACTAAACAAACAAATTTAGATGCCTACCTTTTCAAAAACAAGAACAACAAATGCATCTCTTTACAACGGGGTGTGTTAATTTCAAGTCTTTTAAATGCCAGAGATGACTAACAGTTGATTAAATTGCAACTAAAAACAATAAAACATTACAAAAAATGTAACGCATACTACACTGACTTGCCCTGTTGTGCTTGCGTAACCGCTGGAATTGCTGCATGAGAAATGGCCGTCGGTGTCAGGAATACATGCCAAATATGTAGGGCTTAAAAATCCATCGAAAAGGTCTACAAAGAAATTTGGAAAGAGTTTTATTGAGCAAGACGTCCTATTGAGACAATTGTCAACTGCGCTACGTTATGGCGAGTAAATATATTGTGAAACATGTTACGGGAAAAGTGCGCGTACAAATGCGGTCACAGACACGGCTACGGAGGTACCCTATTACTTTCCTAAATTCTTGAACTCGCAGACATATGTATTGGCTTAGCTGCGACCTCTACAAATTTTTTCTCCATCACTCATAACTACTTGTACTATAAATTAACTCCTTATACACGTCTACGAAAGACATTGCCTTAAACAAAATGTAAAAATTTGCTTGTGGCAGAGCCCTTTTTACCTCGTTTTCAGTCACGAATTAAAGAAAAGAAAATTAAAAAACAACAACCCGTTTTTTGTTCCTAGATGAAACAAAATTTAACCAAACTCTACCAATAACCCTCTTTCCTTAGCACACACGGTGGCAAAATTTTCGCACTTAATTTTTTATTTGATTGCTATCCAACATCTCGGTAATGATATTCAATTTAATTGAAGTGAACTGAAGGTTATAATAATACCCAATTACCCCTATGAATAAAGAAATGAATAAAGATATGGGAAAAGCTCCTCCTTTACAAGAAGAGGCTTGCAACATCTGAAGTTCAAGGTCTCCTGTCTACCTAGAAAAAGGTCTAATTTCGTGACGGCAAATTCATATTTCCGGTGACCACATAATCTTTTTGGACACAGAGCGGTTGTTTAAACTCTCTCTGTTGTGATAGCAATAGAAGTCTCATCATCTTCAAGGTCTCTAAAAGTCTTGTTATCTTCAAGATCTCGAAGAGTCTTGTCATCTTCAAGGTCTCTAAAAGTCTTGTTATCTTCAAGGTCTCTAAAAGTCTTGTTATCTACAAGGTCTCGAAGAGTCTTGTCATCGTCAAGGTCTAGCAAAGTCTTGTCATCTTCAAGGACTCGAAACGTGCTCTGAGAAATTCTTAATGCATGTTGGGTTGCTTTCGCTACAAAACGGTTCTCTAACTACACTCAACTGATATGTAAATATTTATGCTCGTGGACGCTAGACGTGACAGTACCGATAATTCGAAATTCCAAGCTACATCAATTATTAGTAAAGATACGACACTCGCACGACTTCATGCTCTGAATACCATTCGTTGACATCGATTCTGCGAAATGGATCATGACAATAAAATGATTTAAACCAGCTAATCTATCCCTTATGAAAGTCACCCCTTCCTTTAAGCTCAATCAAAAGCAAACGTGCAATATACGCATTACGTTACCGTCTTGCTACCTCTACAAAATTTGATCAATACAAGTAGAATGCATGCAAAGTTCTCTGTGTTCATAGAAACTGGCTTTACAATTAGTAGAGGTATACGAACAGAAATTGTACACACTGATTTGCATACATCAGATTTTCTTCGCGTATCTTCCTCTACATATTTACAAACGTTAACACGAACTTTTTATTTACCCTGATTAAGACAGACCGTTTCCTACCAGCAGCCTCGTATACCTTACGTTAAAATACACGTAACACTTAATTTCCTATCATCCTTCGACGTGTTAAATTGTTAGTTAGTGAAAGTTAATATCTTTAACATCCTACTGAAAACAGATTACAAATTTTCAGGCAGGTAAGTTGAAACCATTTAACTGAGCACCTTTCCAAAAGTGCAGTATGTCCAAGGAATGCGTTATAAAATCCCACAAAAAAAAGGTAATACCTGAGACATAGACTTAAAGACCTAAACTAGGAAAGTGCCTCAGGCTGGCAAGTTATGTAAATGATGGGTGTACACGTAAATAAAAATTAACGTACTCGGTCATTACATGCCAAAACGGCAATACGATGTCGCAGGTATTTCCTTGTTAAGTTCGGAAGACACCACTCCTTGACTATGAACTGAAGGGTAGCAGAATATATCGAAGTAGACACGTGGATCCTCAGATATGAGTACCCTTATGTAAACCACAGGCCTTAGTAATCGTAAAGAAGATGTAAGTAAGTTAAAACCACTTAACTGAGCACCTTTCAGGAAGTAAATAAACTATAGTGATTTCAAGTTGTCTTAAGGCGCCTATATGGGACAATAATTTAATGTTCATTAAAAATATAGCTTGAAACCAGCCTAGATTTATGTGTGCACAATATCTTAGCATCATCGTTATCGTCCTCTGTCTTCACAACTGAGAACATGGTCCTGTTACCTCCACTTGTGGTAGGACGTGAATGGTTACCATAGTGACATGAAACTTGACATGGTGTTACTGTCGTAGTAGCAACAGCGTGGCTTCTCGCATATACATATGACGAATAAGACGAAGAAACGAGAAGGAGGAGAGAACATGTTGGGTGAAACACGGATAGCCTCGGTTTTCATCCAAAAGCATCTCAATGCCACCAAAAATCTGGTTTAACTTTTTCTTCGGTCGATTTCAGCTTTTAAACCTATTTTTAAACATCTTTCGAAGTCACTATCTTGCAAATATCTTGCAGCATTTTACTGCAAGTTTAGACGATTAGTTCAAATCAGGGGGGGAGGGACATATTTAATGTGGTGGGGAGGGTGTAAGAATGTCGTAATATTATCAAACTGTCTTTGGCATCGGCAACAACCGTTAGAGTAGAGTATACTATTATACCAATGACCGCCATTATTGGCTAAAGTGATCAATTGACGTTTCCTTATTCTCGTCAAAATGTTTTATACTACTAAAATTAACCGTGGTGACTTTTGAAATATTGAACTGGCAATGCTCTGGTAGCGTAATAGTTTAGAAGGCAATTGCTCTCCCTCGCACCAGCTTTCTGCGTCCCTTGAAACAGCTTAGGCAAATTTATATCCCAATAAGTGAGTACCATTTAGGTTCATATCTAAAGTAGGTGTGCTAGTAGGATGCCAAAACCAAAACAGGCACAAACCTGCTACCAGCAGACAACTGGCTCTCTGTCAAATAATTCTTTTAATCTGCCAGTAGCGGTTCCATCCGTTCCTCTCAAACTCTTGCCAGATGTGTCACTTCGGCACAAATATATGGCTTATTGCCTTATTTTTAATTGCAATAGTGTTCAACTGAAAGTTACATACAGCAGACTAAGTATCTAAGTTAGGGATATTTGTTCATACGTACAAAGAGATATTTTACGGTAACTGTAAATTGTAAGAGACCGCCATTTAAACCCAGCTAAGCCAAGGATATTCCTACTTGACCCTTGCTACGCCTTTGTTGTTGAAATACAAATTCTCAACAGATAATTTTTTATGACTGCGTACCACGGGGCTTTTCATTGCCAAGCATATGTTAGCTCATACTGAAAAAGAGAATGCAATAGCATTGCCTCGATGTATGCATATGCATTTAGCCGAATTCTGTTAGCTTGAAAAAGAAAAGGCCAGTTGGCAGAGAGTCTGAGCCGTCCAGTAGCACTATTTTGCAGCACTTCCGAAATCACTTTTCCTGCCATAATTTTCAACGGAAGAGACAGAGTTTGTTTGATTCATCCACATAAAAAATACGGCAAACGGAAGCATTTTCTGTACAGGAAATACAGTTTCCACAACCTCGCGAGTTATCCAATAATTCATGCAATGCAAATATCTCTCCCCTTTGCTTGACTTCTACTGTACTGCTATAATAAGCAAATGCAAAACATGGCGGAAATAGCTTTGACTATGCATAAAGTTACTATATGTCCAACGCCTCGGTCAATCTGTATGCGTGTTGCGAAGGCAAATGACAACAGCTGATACTTGACACCTATATGAAGCTCTGTGACTACTACGTGGTTATCTTTTTCTGAGGAAAAGTCCCAAAACAGCAACAGCCTTACTACAGAATGATAGATCACGAAAATACAAAACTACGGTCAATCGAACCTGAAACCTCTGCAATGGAAGGAAAATGAAACTTGCTCTAAGCAAATAGCTCATTTGGTAGGTAATTTTTCGAAGCACGACCCAAATATGGCCGTGACAAGAACTAGTTGAAGTGGTCAACTGAATGTGAAGGGCAGTCATAGATAGACTCTGTTGTTATTGTAGGTCCCGCGGGAGGTTCTCGTGTTATGATATTGCTTGGTCCAAATGATGTAAAAATAAACGTCTCCGGTAAATGGACACAAGGTCATCATAGTACTTGAACAAAAATTTAAAACTTGTTCAGCAGATCAAACTGATACGGATGACATTCGTAGAAGTGTGTGCATGGAAATGTGCATGGAAATGTGCATGGAAATGTCTACAATTTTTTTACTATAGAAGATTAGAATCATTTGGTAAAACTATGTTCTGTAGTAAAACTATTAGACAAAGTGCAGCATGTCTAAAGATTGCTATATTACATCCCACAAAAGGCAGATACCACCTGAGGCATAGACCTAAGAACCTAAACCAGGGAAGTGCCTCATTCTCCTCTTTTCCTCGGGGATAGAAAGCTGCCTAATTATGTAAATGATGGGCGTACACGTAAATAAAAATTAACGTACTCGGTCATTAACGGCAAATACGAAGTCGTAATTGTAATTGTAATTTGTTAAGTTCGAAGATACTATTCCTTTACTATGAACTGAAGGTAACAGAATATATCGAAGTAGACACGTGGGTCATCAGCCTTGAATGCCCCTATGTAGACCACAGGCCCTAGTAATCGTTAAGAGGATTCAAACAGTTCTAAATGCAAGTCCTGTACGAGTTTAACCGAAAACACTGAAGGCAATATGTAAGAAGTCTCTGAACCCTGATATTGGAATAAGGAGGAGGAGGAGAAGAAGATACTTTTATGGAAGCCATTAAGTGATGAGCACTCGCCATTGTCTTTTAAATAAAGGTCAAATGGCAACAATTGCTGGTACCTAAATTACTGCATAAAGTAAAGGAAGGCTCTATTACAAAGCAAAAGATCCTATTACACAGCAAAAAGTGCAGGCAATTTTAATTTGCATACTGATTGGCAAAACCTGGGAGTGAAAAATCTCTGCCCTTCCAATACCATATATTACTCTGCTAAAATAGCCACCATTTTTACAAAGCAAGCACTCACCGAATCATTCAAAATATTGTTCCTGGCAATGAAAAGGGAGAAAAGGTGAGCAATGGGAATTTTGCAGATTTTCTGTCACGCAAACAATGCATTTCCACCACATTTTATCGTCCTTCGGCAAAGAGAAACCGCGAACGTTTCTTTCGACAACTTAAACCCCCTATCAAAGCTTGATCTCAATATAAAACATCCACGATCCTTCAAAGTAAACGAAAGCACTTTCTTCTCTTTCCTCTTGGTTATAAAACTTTATGGTACTTTTCTCCACCCGACCCAACCCATGGAAAATTCCTTACCCTATCTTCTGAAATTACGTCGCCAGATCTAACTCTGTACATTACTTGCTATATTTTCATTATGCAGTACTTTTTAACGAGGCACTATCCGTAAGTAGAATCCTCCGCGCGTTCTTTTACACGCAGCCACCTCAACAGTCAACAATAAACAAAGCCCCCTTATCTCTCTTATCCGCGCGTTCTCTACGAAGCTGCTAATTTCAGTCTACCCCGCCAATAAACCCTACTCCCTACTCTATCACCTCCGCAAATTCTCTAAGAGGTAGTTACCTTTAGTTTACCTTACCTACTTGAGCAACAATCAGATCTCTCTACTCTCCCTTATCTGCGCGTCCTCTACGAGGTTGCGACTTTCAGTCTACCTCAGCAATAGACCGACCTCGTTACTCTGTCAACTCCGCACGTTCTCTTAGACGTAGTTACCGTAAGTCTACCTCATCTACCCCAGCAACAAACTCATCTCAGTACCCTGTCTGCTAGCCATTCTCTGACTAAGAAGAAATCAGCTACCGCTTAAAACTCCGCTGTGTCATAGTTTCATTGTTTTCTTATTCTTGGACACAGTTAACGACTCACACGTTTATATTGGGTCACTGATATCTACTCAGTTTCAGGTTTGGAGCACTTGAGTCTGTATTCAACAAATGCACCTCTTGACTGGAATAATATCCCTGTCTTCAGCTCATTTTACAACTAGTGTTACCTTACAGTAACTTACAACTACCATGAACGTACTTTGTTATCAGATGACGGTGTAAGCTGAAGAACATCGTAATGATGTGCCTTGTAAAATTATACTTTTTTGTGTTTTCTACTGCATGGAATTTGGTTCATGCTGAAACTGCTTCATAGCCACGATATGTACGATGCTTAAATTCCAGTCAGTATCAGTTCATTACAGTTCACCGAACATAAACTTACTACTGTTGGACAGCAACTTAATGTACTAAATACTATAATTTTTGGCCATGTATTTAAAAATAAAAGGTTTAGTATGGTTTAATCTTTCAAGGGCAGCGGTTATAGGGGTGTGGACATGGATTGCACAGTTTCTCAAGGCATCGAAGTTTAAAGAACAACAAATCTACTCCATTTTCGATAACCTCAGCAACGCCATGAATTCTCATCTTGACATCTTACTGAGTTCCTTTAGGATTTTTGATTTTAAATCACCCTTGTTAACTAGCTCTAAAAAAATTTAAAAGGCGAAAAAAGGGGGAAAATGCGTCTCGCATAATGACTTAACCATGAAAAAGCTCAGATGAAAAGCATAAAGGAGATCAACTGTAAAAAAACGGGCGACGAACTTAGAAAGATCAATATAAATGAAAAGGCAGACGTAGGAAGATGGCGGACGAGGATAATTATTGGGGGATTTGGAGGGCAGGAAATGCATAAGAACGTATGATGAAGGGATTATTTTGCTGATGAAACGTCGCAGCTGTGTCTCAGCAATCAGCTAACGTGTGTAAGCAAAAATTGCAATTTGCGAAAAGTTGCCACTTATACAGGTGTTATATACAACCATGTGTTCCATTCTCTCCTTTCCTATAAATTCTACGCGACATTGTTCTAACTTCAATCCGGGAGATTGCTGTGATCAGTGTCAGGCGGAAACATTTACCAATATGAACCCGTTACTCGACGCAATTTTCAAGATTTGCATCATTTAGTAACTATGAGTTTCGTTAAAGAAAATAAGCAACTTGTGATCCCACATGATAATCCTAACGAGTCTCATAATAACGAGGAATCTAATGCTACTGTAAAACTAAGTAGGATGCAAAGACAATAAACGGAAATTTGGTCACAATTTTATGTTGATAGCTTTTCTTTCTTGAGAATCTGTTTAGGGAAGGAGAATGGTGTCAAAAAGGGTGAGGTAGGAAAAAGACCATGCTTTAAATTATTGGACATCCTCTAGCAATGGGCGAAAATGAAGCATTGGATGGAACTTGTCTGCAGTTAGTATTATGAAATATGGATGCATAGGCATGTAAAGGATAGCTGACTGCATCAGACCACGGTTAGTCAGCAAGTGAAATATAACTAATTCGCAGTTTGGTAGGTTGAGATGATGTGATTATTAACTTAGTTCCTGTCACTTTCTACATAAATAATGAAGTTTTAAATAGAATGATTGTATCGCAAGAGGAGTTGCAAGAAGTAGGTACTCGTCGCATTTTGATCTATAGTGCAAAGTTTGTCTCCTTTTTCGTTATGCGGAGGGAAAGTGATGACGTCACAAATCAAAAGTTTTTGGAAAAAGAAAGATTTGACACCGGATATCTAAAAGTCTTCCCGAAGTAAGCTGTTTCCTAAATTTCCAGACCTGTAGTGTATATAGTGTTAAAACTAGAGGCGTTTGAATTTTCAAAAATCTCTGGTCAAAACTCTGTTAATATTCCTTGTTCCCTACGTTAGGAACCAGTATCAAATAACAAGGTTTTGTTAGAGAGATTTAAAACTTTGAAAGCTGATATCTTGGAGTTGGAAAAGGGCAACACTGCCAATTTTGGCCATTGACGTTCTTACTAATAGAGCAACATGAAAATTGCGTACTTTTTCCGTAATTCAAACTTCTTCAAAATCGTGACGTCACACTTTCCAGCCGCATTGTTACCTTTTACACCGACATAAGACATAAAAACTGGCAGATAAAGTAATGACATCACGATTAGAAGTAAAGGGCATTCTAGGAATGTACATCTTAATTAACTATAGGCGTCAACAGCCATGGCAGGGGAAATTTTACGATTGGTATTAAGTGTGTACACATATTATATGCCTGAAATATCACAGATAAAATGAAATTAGCATTCTTTCCAAATCTATATTCATGGTAAGCAAAATAAACGAAAAAGCGCAATGTTCAAACGCAGTTTCATCATATCCATATTTCTAAGGTGATAATCGGCAATCATTTTCCCATATTACAAACTTTTGATGACGAATATGTTCAGCTCCAATCCCACCTTTTTCTTCGATACTTATTAATCTGAGCTGCTGATTACTCACATACTATGATTTATAAAGATAACGAGTTTAAGACTACGTAATAAATGTAGTCTACTGTTAAAAAAACAAGGATACATATCAAAGAGCATAACAATTACACACTGGGTACGACGACCCGCATCAGACACTATTTATGTCGTACATGCCAGGCCCATTCAAAACATTTGTATCCAAGGACAGTTTACATACTCCACCAATCGACAAAGTAGATTACGTGCTCCCCTCGCCCCTACCCAACGCTCCACTAATTTCTTCAACGCTCCCTAGAAGCAACACTACTAACATTGCCAAACACCACTGAGTCGCTTCAGAAGATGCAACTTTAACGGTCAATCTAAGATGGCAAATTATGTGACACTAACGAGTGTAATTGCATTCCCACTCAACAAAATTAAAATAGGTCGATTGAGAGACAAATAAGGTCCCGTCAATCTTGGGTGTGTGTATTACGTTAAAAATTTGTCCAATATTGGGATGATTCCTTTGGTCCCATCGTGATATGGCTTGGAACGAGGCTCCTACTCCTACTCCCACTTCCAACATCACACGTATCATAGGGCAGTGTTTGCATCAATAAAACTATGAAGGCTAGTTCATATATGAAAGGAAAATAGACCTGACGGCGAAAGGTTATGACGACATTTGTTAGAGTGGGCATGTGTCTGCCAGTGACGTCATTTAGCATATGAGAGGAAGAGCGATTCCCATTCAAATGGCTAAAAGATGATGATGTTTGCAAGATATATAAAGACAGTAGGTCATGAGGTTTCTTTAATTGTTTGTGAGGAGGGCCGAGGTTGCCCACAATTAAAGTACTCGGATCTGACTCCTGTAAAGAACGCTCATTTCGCTCGTGGGAAATCGTCACTCTGTACTACCGAAGATCAAACGAAGTCAAGAAAGAATCGAATCTTAAAAGAAAATTAGTTAACCTTAAAGGCGTCTTTACCGAACTATCTAAACAAGATTATTATGTGAGTAACCAACCAATTATTGTATGTAGTGGGAATCGAGTAGTTTATGTTAAGAATTATCTTTCTCTTTGTCTTGTTACTGTTTCGTCCGCTTACCGCCACTACCGCCATTACCGCCACTAGACATATTAGCTTTCGCGGCGACTCCGTAACATATGCATGAGAGCATGAACCGTACAATTTCAGGATAAATGTGCACAAATAAATATCGAGATAATCATTTTGATCTCGGAATCGAACTCACAAGAAATGTTCATTTATAGTCTTCAACTTAGTGCTACGGTTTTATTCTAACTTGTAAACTTCAGGCAATTTTACCGTGAACAAAGTGCGGTAAAGCGCTTTCGCGAATGTCCTCATTGATTTAACGTTTTCGTTTGTACTACAAACCAATTTTTCCACCGCCATCAACTCTGCCTGCCAGGCAGCGAAGCAGGGATCAAGACTGGTATTAATGGCAGAGGGTCACCTCTCACAGGAATGCTCACAATCTTGACGAACAGACACTCCTCATTGCCTTGGTTGAGAAGCGAACAAACAATGTCCATAAATCAATAATAGTATCACCATTTCTTTAACATCTATCATTTTATACGGTTTTTTAACACGGTACCTATACATGAATGTAACTCTTACATATGAAACCAAATAAAGAAAATAAATTCCCTTCCGAAGCACTTTGTTCGTAGCCTTTGTGATTACAGTAAAAAGCACTCACCCGTCTCTTGTTGCTGTATTCCAACAACCATACAAGTGTAGCAATAACTTCAAATGCACTGGTCCAGTCCCTTGCAATACAAAACGGTAAAAATACTCAACGAACACATGCTTTTTTGAATACTGAATATGGTCCTCTAACTATTTTTTGTGACTCTTGCCTAACAATTTGTTGAAGCATTTCTTGATCAAAAAAATGCGTCCACTTACATTATAACCTTCAGCGAACCCTTAACCTCGTGCTTTGCTATCTTAGACAATCCTGTTTCACTCTCCAGTCTATTGTAGATATGTTCAGCATACGTAAGCTACCAGATTCATGAAATGCTTTTCCAAAATGTATGATCTGTAAACCGTGTTTAATTTCAAATACTGGTTACGCTTAAGATGGATCCAATTAGCACTACCAAAAATATCAATCCAGGAGTACGGTTACTGCTTTATACTAGGGAACGTGAAAATGATGAATTCATCAATAAGTTGAATTGCCTGGTTCTCTTAATCCAATACCAAAAGAAAAGTAAGCATGAAGTCCAAATGTTGATAAGACAATTGAATGGCTTAAACAATTTCTCCATTAAAGCTCCGTTGTTTTGAAATGAGGTAAAATAACGCCATAGAAATTTCGCGAATTTGTTTAGTTCTTAACATCGCCATCTGACGCTCTACATAGTTAAACGTACTTTAGCATAATTAAAACACAGCGTAACTTTGAATCTTACAAAAATATCATCTTCCAGGGCAATACTGTAATATTGCTATATATTTTTCCCCCTGCTACTCGTGAGTGCTAACAGCTTCGAAGGGATGCGAGGCTACTGTAAAAAATCTTTTACAATAGACAATGGCCACATGTTGTATTATAGTAAAGATCCGCATCAAATCGAGGTAGAAATCAAAGGAGATTACCAATATGCTACCAATAAGTTTTAATTAATCATACGAAGGCCGATAACGAGGCAACGTCGCAATGATAGCTGAGAGTTAAATATGGTTACATTGAATGGCCTAGCGCTTGACATTTATCCAATGGCACTTAGCGCTATCTCTTACGCAAATTTTATTGTTAATTTGTCCATACCAGTCATCTTCGTGGCACCGTTGAGTAGCCTCACTCGGAATTACGACTCAGTCTTCTGATGCTTTAAGACAGCACTGGCTCCATACATGATTATATTACGATGTGGTATAGGAACTGGTGATTCTTACTCTCTTTTTACTTTGTAGAACTCCCTGCTGTAGAAGTTTCTTACATATAAATTAACTTACACTTACCGAGATGAAGAGCTATGGTAGTTTTGAATGCTCCCGGATATTACTATTGCACATAACTGTTGATAAAGGCACTCTGACTTGATAGATAAAAGGCATTTTTGACAAATTAAACTCACTTACATGCGATCTTTTGCATTTCCCTAAGCCGAATTCGATCTCTATATTATCAGGGGCATCTGAAGCCTCATCAATTTTTTATAGTTCCTAGGATACGACGGAAAGTCATTCATACTCATAGACGAGATTATATGTGTCATTTTCTTTGATCCTGCATTCGTAGAATGTTCTCATGAGCTCTGCATGTAGCTTTATTGATGAGGAGACATAAAGCGGTGAAATATTTTGCCAGAAATTTGGCGAACCTATAAAAATCTATTTGAAATCTATATTTGGTGTCGTCAGAAGAAAGCTGTCATAGTGAGAAACAAACTGAAATACCAAGAAAATCCAATGTGGGTAGCACCTTAGATTTGAATCGATTAGCAGGAGTAGAGATTACCGACCCAATGACAGAAATTAAACGTCACAGAAACTGAGATAAGCATTTTAGTTGAACAGACTGCAAAATAGAATAAAATTACGAATAAAGACAAATAGATCTCAACATTCCATAATACATTTACACATAGCACAGTATCATGGTCAAGCGCACAGCAAAGAGGGCGTCTTTCTAATCATCAGCTCCGCCCAACGTGCCCCTGCAGAAACGAGTTTTAAAAACTGTAGTTGCAGTTATTTATCTACGACCCGAAATAAGGATCTGGATCACTAACAATTTCCCAGGGCATAGCAATATTTGAGGGGTTACCACACGTGGTAGTCAAGGCTTCTTGCCATCCGTCTACTATTAGTTTTCCCCTTCTTACTTTAGTCTGTTGACTGACAAATCTCATTCCGAAATAAGCCGTAGGAAGGCGCATCAAAACCTATAATGAAGGGTCGTATAGAGTCTTAGTCGTTAAATAATTTAACATATCTCACACCATCCTAGCTGTTCTTAATAATAAAGTAATTTGAACGATCGATGTTCTTCTGCTTATACCCAATTTAACTCAAACCTCTATGCAACGCTTACTAAAGAAATAACAATCACCGCGAATGAACGATCAAAGTAAAAAGCGGATATCTCCTAGTAATGACTAAGGCATTTAATAAAAATGATGATTTTATAACAATTTTATCTACTTGGGTCTATTACGTTTTATTCTCCAACGAGGACTGGATTCCCTCACGAATAACACAGTGTGGCATATCCAATAAAATTTACTTAGAATCTACTGTGTTTTCCCTAGTATTTTTCTAGCCTGCAACGATCAATTGGATGGTGTCAACAAGGAGAAAATAAAATCAAATCTTCTAATCGAGACAGACAAACTCCAACAAACACGTTGATTGGTTTTACGACGAAGGTGCTCAGGGCAGCAATTTTCAATTTCGAACGGATTTACGTCAAATATTGCACTTCGAGCGGAGTATGACGTCACACTATCGACCTCATTTTTACTTCATAATCTCTCTTTGAAATTTCCGACAGAGATCAACAAATGAAGTGCACCTTTGTATAAGAGAAGGAATCCATCCCGACTAAGCAATACATTCGCTAACTAGTTCTTACTAGAATAACACTGAATCACCTAAATAAAAGTCAAGGTCATTATGAGTTCTCTAATTACAACAACAGCTGAAATTCAACCAACAGAATAACATTTAATTAATTACCACCCTTCCGTTCCTCACAAGCTGTCATCGGATCACAAAATCCTATTACGACAACAAAAAGATCAAGAACCATTTGTGACTGTTATGCAGGTAAGTGTTCCTCATCACGTAAATACAGCAAATGGGCATTGGCATGGATAAGAAGGCCGGCCGCATGTCACAATAATGAAGTTACTGGGTACTAGTTCGTACAGTAGTCACCCACCATTTCGAGGTTACTTTGAACGAAAACGAGGCCTGGTATGTGCTAGAATTGCTAAAAATATAAGGATATAAATCATACAGTGAGAAGACCTTATAAAAGAGACTTTTGCAAAATGCATACACTTCTCTGCAATCAATTGATGTAGTATCATGAGATGAGATAAATAATCTTAAAGACCATGAAAGAATGATTAAATGCAGCGGAGGTGCGGCTCCTATGGCAGATGCTGAGGATACTTTGCTCAAGAGTTGCTCTGAATTAAATGAGATGAAAAGAGAGCACGGCCTTTTCCCTCCGGAAAAATAAATGGAAAAAGTAATAGAGGATACCTACAAGCGATGTTCATTGAAAACGTCCCAGCATTGACTAATGCACATGGTCTTAGTTAGTTAAGACTGAAGAATAACAAGACTGAATGCCATTGCTGGGTCGACACTATCACTGGATATGCCACTCGGAGAAATGCACTGAAACTAAAATAAGTGTTACTTAACATGAATTTATATTTGCTTTGCTACACAAAAACAATGGACAGAAACTCCTTTACCTTATTTACTTTCCGGGCAAAATTACATGATGTACAAGTTTGTATTACCGAATTGCAAAATGGCTGTCGGCTGTTCTTCGTGAAGTCAAGTGTAATAGGGGAAGGATATTCAACAGTGAGACCACAATCCTAATACTTCGTAATGGTAGGAGTCCTTCTTTTAATGAAATTTAGAGAGAACTTTCAATATTCATAAGTATTAACTATATAGACATAGAAAAAAATCAGAATCCTTAAAGAAGTGGGTTTTCTAGTGTCTTAAGAACGGATCCTGGCGTGAAACCAATCAACCATCTTATAAGTGTTCATTTCCAGCTCTTCAATTTGTTTGAGCTGACGAATCCCCTTATCAATATGCAACCCTTCCAATATTCACTGGTATGAACAAAATAAGTTTGAAAATCTTGAAAAATAAGTCAAGAGCAAATCGATTACTTCAGGAACACACTGCAATAGTTCCTCGATATCAAGTTCATTACTCCATGAACAACACGATCACAAAATCCGTTACACAAACCAAACTCGATACCAGTTTGAAAAACTGTATACAATGCATA
This sequence comes from Carybdea cf. marsupialis auct. non (Linnaeus, 1758), assembly GCA_010016065.2. Lineage (NCBI taxonomy): Eukaryota > Metazoa > Cnidaria > Cubozoa > Carybdeida > Carybdeidae > Carybdea > Carybdea cf. marsupialis auct. non (Linnaeus, 1758). The sequence goes on from JAAAKL020001307.1 coordinate 27,888, forward strand.
GTCTTCCTGAGACCGAAAACAATGAGGTAAAATGTCATTCAATATACACCCTCGGTTATGCTATATATGAAAAAAAAAGTTATCAGATCATGAAATTTGCATAATGGTCTACAAAAAAAATGCATTTGGGTACGCATTTAGGCACTATCACTATCTCCTCTTATGTTCCCACGACGTAGCATTTACTTGTTCCTAGTAAAACAAAGGCATTTGACAAATCCTAAGAAGGTGCAGTGCAGGCAATCTTCCTTCAACATTTCAAGATAGAACATTAGATTTTCGACACAACGTAGCAACTCAGCTGCACTACCTCTCCTGCTAACAACCGAACCTTTACAAATAGCAAAATGGGGAGCATATAAAACAATTGTATTCATATATAGGTAGGGGCGCCAGGTATAGAATTTTACCATACGACCGGACAAGTATAGGGCGGATATTTGACAAATATTCGACCTTAACTTCAAGTGGATCTAACCGTTGCAATGATAATGCGTTGACGCCACTTGTGTTGCTAGTTTTTCCGATAAGATGATTAGTACACCGACAAGTAATAAAGAATGTTGCGCCGAAAAAGAGACTATATTTGAGACGTTTTCGTCTGTAAGTGACTTCTTCAGTTCTATCAATCAATTACGTCAATCTATCATAGACTTGAAGAAGCTAGTTATAGACGAAACGCCTGACACATAGTTTCCCTTTTTTGCATAACATCCTTTATGGTGTTTTATATATTTCCAAAATCGTTATGGTAAAAGCTACTCACTCGGTACGTGTCATTAACATGCATGAAATGCACGGGGTCTTGAGACTATTCCCACCTGAAAGACATTTTGATCATACTCAAACTAAGTTGAACTTGTACTTGCATTCTGTCTATAAGCAGCGGTGACAAGACACAGAAGCTAGTGGAGAAAAATCATTGGTCGAAATAAACGTCTGGGTGTCGGATATTTCCGATCATTCTGAGCGTTCGTCCGGTCAAGACGACTCTCAAAATGTCAAAACGTCCAACCAGAAATTAACACTACATTAAAATATCGTGGTGTCACTAAGGGGAAATAAGCTGTCTTGAAAAGCGTTCGATTACCTGAAAACGGTTGCGATTCCTGGCCGTCACTCATGAAGATGGGATCAGGCAGAGTACTTTGGTGTTTATGGATTGACAGTTATGAGGTATTACGAAAATATCACTGCATGAGTATCGGTCATTTTGTATACACTCGCCCATAGGTCTGTTGGTCACCCAATTAGGCATGATTAAAAGAATGGAGGGTATACCACCCTTTTATACTGACCACGTGCCTGAAATATGCTTTGCGTATAATCACACCCAGAGCAACCTTCCTATGATATTTCCCTGAAGGTTCAAGGATGGGTATCTATCAAATTTCAGGTAATCAGGAATTGCTTTCGTCACTGAGAAACTGACATATGCTTAAGTTGTTAATACTTGAAATATGATGAGCACCGGTGAAAAGGGCCTATATCTCACAAATTATTTTACAATGCAGGTTATTTGAACAAAGGTGTATAACTTTTAGAGAATAAATGCTATATGGGTTATAACCTTGAGTACGTTAATCAGTTGCTTACAAGACCGACAAAGGTGGAAGAAATACCCCCTTAAATCCCGTTTTGCATTTGGTGCCCATTTACAGAGGTTTCTTTTAAATTATAACCGGACCTACCTCTTACAAAGTATCAACTGTTGTTGACTTTCTACAGCACAGCCTTGGTAAATAAGTAGCCTCTAGAAAATTATTTTTATTAAAAAAAATTGGGTTGGAAAGGTTGATAACACAAGAGCTGAGATACTAACTCTGATGGCAGGTTAATAAACCTTGAGGCAAAGTTACTTAAAGTGGCCAATGCTTAGTCTAAACTTGCATACTGTGTTTACGACATCAGCCTAAAAAATCAGCCTGTAAGATCACGTGGCATTTGAACTTTATGTCTGTAACTTGGCCGGTTTTCATCATGTATGACGAGATTTACCTTCACATTTTTTGAATTAACACGATAGGGTTATTAAACCACATTTATGTCCCTTGTCTGACTGGCCGTAAGGTATTTGTCAGCCACACAGGGTAGACAGTTAATCATAACTTTGATCATGCATATCCCCAACCGAACCTTAACCCTGAAACATTTAAATATCCAAGATGTTAAGTTTCCTTTAAGCGAAATTTCCTGGTGAAAATTTCAACATTACCAAAATTTATGCTCCTTACAACGTATTGCTAAAATGAAGAGAACATGGTCTACAAATTGTTATAGTTCAACAGTAACAAGACTTGTGTAACCTTTAAAATTCTTGAAGTTCCCTTGCGTGCAAATGTCATAAATATGTCAGTATCAATGTGGTGATTTCTGGTCTGTCCGGCCCACTGATCCCTAAAAAACAGTGGATCGACTCAAAGTGAGGTCAGTCGTTGGACGCCATTTCAGTCTCTATCAAACAAAGCTTATAAACAATGTCACGTAACATTTTAACTAATGGGGGCCAGCACTCGTGACTACACTTTTTCGCTGTTGGAAACAGTGAGAAGCTCGATCCAGTCTTTTTCAGAGACCAATGGTCCGGTCAGATATTGAATACTTGTAATAATCATAATTTGGCCAGATATCCGGCCGGCCTATCCGATAGAGCACGTTTTACGTAAGCAATCTGAACTCAACGACTTTGACGTGCAGGTCAAATCTTGCAAATTTTTTTTAAAATACGTCCATGAATCTGCTGAAATGGAGATCAGAGTCACGTTGATTCACCATGGATAAGTTCAATGTTGTCTAGTAATACTTAGAAACGTGTACCGGTAGAAATTAAAAAGATATAAAGGCAAGCACTGGTTACAATTACGTTGACTAACAAAAAATCCAGTCATAATAAAAGGAAAAATATATTTGTTATACACATGGCCAAATAGCTGCAATTGTATTCACAATTGTACAGGAGATGATGGAGCAGAGGGTAAGAACGTCCGTTCAACAATATTGAATGTCCCTAGCTATGTAATTCCCCAAAGCTATAAAACATTTTACACTCTACGTCTTAATCACATTGTATTGTTCATCATTTCTCATCACTAGCAGTTTGAATGGGTTATGAGAATGACCTTCTTTGGGAGTTACAAGGATCAAAGTTCAACTATCTCCATGTTCAAATCTTTTGACGTCATAAATGACACTTCTCAAAACATTTCAAAGCCAATAATGGTGTGTAGTGTTTGCTCGGATTGACTTCTTAAACGATGGACAAAGTTGAGAGCAGTAAATCAAAATAAGCTTATTTCTGTAGATCGCCTAGTACATTGAGAGGGTGTTCATTCCAGACATGACTTGGTATCCATCTTGGGTCACCTTACAACGAGAGCCATAACATTTAAGCCTCAGAATTCGTTGTTTTCTATACCAACAGCAAATAAAACAAATTTTTGAAAACATTTCGACCAAAAATATAGCCAGACACCCTATTTTGTCTACAACCATCTACTGTTCCATGGGAAAGCAATACCAGAAACGGAGCATAAGACAAAATCAGACACTTATCAGTTTGTTGTACACAAGGGCCGATTTGCAATTGCAATTTCGCTGCACATGAATGGTGGCAAATCTGAACAAGACGTTAAAAATTTATTACGAATTTAACAAGACACCAACTTGCCATTTCTTGAAAAGGGCACTCATTACAGATATTTCTGTTTCAACCTTTCAGTACAACCGTATTGGCCCTAAGACTATCGGAAGCATATGGCCAAGTTAGAGTTAGCTGTTAGTTTCTATGCAGTGCCGGCGCCAGCCTAAAAAATGGGGGGGGGGGGGGGGGGGGAAAATTTTAGGAGACAGAAGGGGGGGGGGGGGGTGGTTAGGTGGAGAGTTGTT
>JAAAKL020001308.1:0-31753 GCA_010016065.2 Carybdea cf. marsupialis auct. non (Linnaeus, 1758)
TTAAAACCATAAATATGCAATTATGATTTCATTCAATTGCATTAGACAATTATGACAATACAACTTAAAAAAGCTTTTAAAAATACAAAAAGAAGCATTAAAAGATCTTCTCGACGGAGCCGTCCTTTACGCGAGATATAATAAGTATCAGACCAAACAAGGAATAGAAAATAAGTTTGTTGACCAACATGTTTCTTTGCTTATCTGAGAAAACGTGACCAATGTTGTATTTTTTAAGGTATATGCCTCAGCAAGCAACCACTGCGATGTGACTAAAACAATGAAACCAAACTTACAATTTGCCTTTGCATGTAATCCTGACATATTTATAGCCGATAGTTCGTCCAATTTATTGGAGTTTAACGGTATCCGTAGTTTCTTCTAACTAAACTAACACAACTGTACGTCAAAGTGCAAACGCTTAGTAAAGGTTTAGTTACTTACAGTCAATCTCTTCTTGTTTGCTATAATGAAAAATGCATTTGGAAATGAGCGATACTTAACTAAGAAATGATACTCATAATACATTTACCAAAAAAAACCCGACAGAAATATACCTTCTTTTTATCATTCAACGCTCAACACTCCATTTTTAACTTCTAAGTTCACTGGCCTGTTAGAATATTAACGAGTATAAAAAGAAGAGGGACTGGTACAAGTTTTCATTGTCTAAACAAATATCCTGAAACAGAAAGATGCATTATAGGGTACCAGCATATTTCTGTTGTAAGCAAATATGATGATACCATGATTGGACGATGGGAGCAAAGACTAAAAACGCTCCCCATATTTTCTTTATGGTTGTATCTTCCTACTTCACTGCAGCAAATATATCAAGCTGGCATATGATCATCGCCTGCTTTAGACTGGTTACGTTTAAAAAATTTATGAAAGAAAGTGAGTTGGTGAAAGAAAGTAGCCAAGATCTCATAATTTAGCGGCATTTTCCATAAGAGCGGCATCGGCATATGAATAATCAGATTTTACATTTTCTGTCATTTTTTTTGTCAACAAACCATAAATATTGAGGGATAGGCGATCTAGAAGCAAATCCCTAAGTCTATTTACTTTCCATGAACTACAAAACTTGATCCTTGTTTACGTATGAAAACAAGGCACATGCGATTGGTGCCCACACCTATTGTGGAAAGGTATTTAGACCTTGATCTCCGAGCCCAACAAATTTATTTACGACAGGTCTTCTCATAAAACATGCTGGAATCAGTTAATTATTACCATGTAGTACCTCAACAATACCATGCACGTGAACACAACTGCCGCGTACTAAGCCAGTTTTAAATGTTGAAATCAAAGAGTGTCTTTTAAAGTAAGAAAACGGAATGTAATGAATCATCTACATATCCAATGGAATACTCACCTGATTTCACACGACGGTTAATCATTTGAGGAAAATTAGAAAAGAATGCTTGATAATTGTTCAGATATTACTGATTGATTTCATGTCCTAAGATTTGGTTTCATGGAAGTCTCAACAATGTACAAGGTTATGGAATTTTTTTCTTCTTCTTAGAGAGATATTTGGTTAAAATTTGGCTGTTAAATGAAAACGATCAAGGTAAATCGATTTTACAAATACTCTTTCTTCGTTGCCTTTTTACCTGTGGTTTCGTTCTTTGGCATAAGAAATGACATCAATGTTGCTAGTGCCTATTAGAATCACTCCTTATTGTCGCTTTGTATCGTAAGAGAGAAGATCTGTATTCTCACAAAATTTGTTGCTAACATCCTCCTTTACTCTTCAGGTAACTCTCTGTTTCGCAATAGCTATATGCAGCAGACGTTGACATACTTGCTTATATATAATTGTCAACAACTTCTATGTTTCAGACAGGATGGAGATGCCTTAATAGAACACTAAACCTGAGGTGACTTTGAATCCTCTATAATGAAGCGAAGATTTAAATACAGACAACGAGAAATCCTTTTGTTTCGAATTTTTCCCTATTATGCAACCAGTAAAGATATACTTTATTTGAAGGATATTATTTCTGACTGTGTAGGCTACGTTTAATGACACATACGTCAACATAACATGGTGTTTACTTCAACATTCCCTTCCTTTTTCCGCAAACCTATACACCGCCTTATTTTCAAAGCCCCGGATGCATCTGCACCTGCAATTCAGAATGTTTTGCTTGAAATTTTAAGTAAACCGCCGACCCAATGGTCTCCGCTCCATTGCTGATAGTTCCATGCCATGTGCTTGCAAGATGCACTTTGGGTGACTGAAATTATGGTTTTTCCTAAAGGAACTATAATAAACTTTCATCTTGTGTAGTGGCCGTCGATTTTGACTACTTAATTTAAGATTAAATGTATATGACACCCGAATTTCAATTTTTAACTCGTTTTCGTTATGCCCCTGGTGACGGTCTGAGTAACATCTGCCAGAGGTTACCCTAAAAGGTTTGTGACATTGCTCGTTTGACATCTACTAACACTTGGTTTACATTATTTCTACTGAGGAGCTGCTTAATTAATCATAGAATTATGTAGAAAAAGCTCTCTCCTTAGCAAAGAAGCCGTAAAAACGTCATATCATAACTCACCATTAAAGATACGAATTTCAAAAGTATGGCATTTAATTATTTTACACTGTGTTTGTAATTATTCCTGCAGTGACATATTTCTAAAGTGGTCACTTCTCGTATACAAACTAAGGTGCCCTTCTGAGTAGCGACTCGCTCTCCTACGCTTTACCTTAATTTCCCAAAACGTCTATACCCAAAACTACTATTTTAACACCATTTTAAAAATTTTAGTATGTGGCCATCTTTATGAAAACATTGCAACTTTTAAAAGTATCCTCCTCAATTCGTTTACCATTTACAATATAATTCTGTATCAAAATTGTTTTAAGGTGCAAAACTTTAACTTGTGTTGAGTAACGGATTGCTATTTGATAAATATTTGTACAAGACACTGGTTTCAGCGATATTCTGGAATTAAGAAAAAAATGTTTTAAGATGAAATTATCGGATTCAAAATGAAGTATAAAGAGATGAAATGTCTGTGTAGCAGCCTTATAGAACATAAAAATTCCTCCTTTGGCAAGATTACTTGATGAATAATAAATGTTGTAATGACACTTCCTGGCATCACATTGTTACAATATTTTGCAGTACTCCAGAGCAAGCAACAGAATAAAATATGTTTTTATTGAAAGATACGTAATGCGTTTTAGAAGACAACTTGTTATAATGAGTTCCAATGTTTGTCAGTGATCTGTGTGGTTTTCACGTTTAATTTTATATGAAAAACGTAACTTTTTAATCATGATCTATAAAATAAGACAGTGTTTCTTCCAGAGGCAGTAAAACCTGACCCTTCAGTGTTTTTTCGCTGCATATGCTGGTATTTTTCTCAATAGATTAAAAGTTTTGTGGATTTTATTGCTTAGGTTTTGAACTATTACCTCTGTGTGGGCTAAGACGAGTAAAAACTGCTCGGTTGACCTAGCTGAAGAAAGTTGCATGGGTTTGCTGTAAGCCTCAGTCTTTTACCGAAGTGAGGAATTTATGGGCAAAGAAATCATAAACGTAAGAGCTAACGTGTGAAAACAGTTGCTGTAAAGACAAAATATTGAGGATGAGACGAAAATGTCAGGAAGAGGAAATTAGTGGAGAATGTTACATTAACAATAAATAGATTGTACACAAGAAGTGTAGGCCATTTTAATTATAAAAAGAGTTATAAGGATTAAAGCTTATGAAATTATCACGATTGCAAAGAAATTTTTATGACGCTCTAAAGATTGAGATAAAATATCTGAGATTTTTTTCTATGTCGATATTTGAAAATGAATACTTGTAAATTTTCTCGTGCTTAATCTTCACTTTCCTTTGAAGGATAGCATCCACATCGATCAAAAAAATCACCTTGAAACGATTGAATTCGTAAGAGTAGTCAACACTATATGGAGATTATTTGCAATCCTATACCTCTTTGCGTATCCAGGCTATATATATATAAGTTCAAGGGTGAAAGTGTTAATTTTCAACTGTTGACGTTTAATTATTCAAGTTCAAATGTCAAAGTTTAATGTGTCAAACTCCACATGTTAACGCTCGTTTGTCAAAGACTTCTTGAAGGTTGAGTGGGAACGATTATATGACATGGATTTGATTCGAGATCTTCATGAACTTTTGCACACATAATCAGTAAAATTTATTTGTTCTTTTCATAACCTTTGACCCACGACAAAGCGTTCCTTTTAATAATTTTTTTCCTAGCTGTTGGTTTCGTGAAAATGTAAATGTATTGTAGCAGATAGGTACTTGATCGATTTACCATAGTTTTGCTATTCTATAATGTTTGCGTATGATTTGATATTGTCAAATTCTATCTATTGCCATTTTCTAGAAAAGATCTCTCTAAACCTCATATCACAAGATTGTGTAAACATTTGTTCAGATAAAGGCAAATGCTTTGGATGTTGGTTGATATGCATTATTTTGAATTCCTCTGCAATGCACTATCACTCCTTATTTTCTCAATTTTAGGGAGCATGTAAATTCAATCATTGTTTAACAGATCGAAAACTGTCACTTAAAGGAGGAAAGTTATTCTTGTTGCTTTGTCAAGTTCAGGTTAAGATGGCAGCCAATTAATGTCAACATAACATAAACATGCGGTTACAGAAGAGCACCGACTACGATATTGTTGTTGCCAGCCCTTCGCATTAAATTCCGTAGGTTATCATAATACGAAGCAAAAGGACGAATTTTGCATTTTGTCAAGTTGTTCAATAGAACTTGAATTTACTTCACTTTTTGCAATCAGCCATCTGTGTGGTCGAGTGGTGATAGCACGCCATACTGCTCTGTCAACTGTAACACACTTCTGTTACATCAAGATCTGTTTCCTTTATTAGTAGTAAACATAAAAAACGTTTTCAGAATAGAGGGAAAACTGATGAATTTTGAAAAAGTTGAAAGTTGATTTACCAAAGGAAATTTTAACGATAAACTACAAGAAATTTTAATATTTAATAATTTACCACAATTCAATCTTATATCTCTAAGAACAGCTTATCGCTATTCCTGCCTAAATTTACCTACTTTGAAATGAGTCAGCTTAGAAAAACCGTTTGAATAATGAGGTCACTTATTTACTGATCTATAAACAACATAATGAAAAGAAAAAACATTTGAAGTGAGTGTGCAGTCCGCAAAATCTGTTGGATTTCTTGGCAATTATCGATTCACGGCTAATTTTCACATTAATCCAATAAAACGATATCTTCATATCGTTGCAATTTTCCAAGATTTGGCCTCTCTGATGTTTAAACCATTTTACAACCGGTTTTTTTAGATGATTGGATTTGTAGGTGTACTTTATTACCAATTTCCTGTGTAAGCTAGAAAATCATTTTATTTTTGTGCCATTAATTAGCTACAAAAATGTTATTTGCATAGGTATTAAGGCACACTTTTTTAACAATCCATGTAGATGTAAGGAAAACGGCATTCTTTGATAAGAGATGCTAGGAGTGGTTTGAATCTTTTCCGCAACAAATGTATAGTTTAGATCGATAATAGTAGGCTAAACACAACAAAGATATGTTTTTTAAAAAGGTAGTTGTATTTAAATTCTAGTAGTCAATAGTCCATTGGATCATATGAACCCAAAAGCAAATTAAGATGGTTTTGTGACCGCGAACGGCAATTTTTCTTGTCGCTGCACCTGTAATCTCCATGACTTGGACTTTCAGAGAACTAGAACGTTTGCTGCATATTTCTTACTATGTGCACCTATCAATTCTCAACACTAGAAGCAAAGTAAAGAATCCTATCTTGCTACGTATACTTAGCTTTTGCTAATGTGAACGTTTTTTGACAAACAGCTGCAAAATACTGAGATCGAAAAGGAGTTCCTTCATCGACAGTAATTAAAAAAATTATAACAAGAAGTTCATTGACGACATTGATTATGGTGAAGTGATATGAGATTTCTATCATCACATTGCTGTTGTAATACAAATAAGTCTTTTAGAGCAAGTTGATAACAAAAGTGGGGCTGTCAACAAAATGATGTGATTGGTGATATGCAGAGATCGAAAATACTACAAAAATGTATCAAAGCTAAAACATTTTTAGAAAATGCCTTAACTTCTTTGGCTAACACACGCATGCGTGAGTCATTGTTTCTAGTTCAAGTGATCGCATGTTCTATTTGTCTAGTCGTATTTTGTTAATAGTTAACAATTTCTTTCCCTTGTGTTCATCTAAACCTCCCACATAGAATTAGCCGGCGTTATTTACTACTAAAGAGCATCCATTTTTCTGAATGTATTTTTAGCTTTGAGAATTTTGTGACATAGACAATAAAAGGTTAGCATATAAGGTATTCAGTAGTTTTTGGTTCTTATTTATGGACGTGCTACAGGTAATTACCTGGGGCAATTTATTTATCTTAAAATTAAATGTATTCCATTAGAAAAGAACACTGGAACAAGCATAATGCTAGGAGGGTGCAGGTAGCCTGCTTAGCAAGCTCAAGTGTACATTTTACATCTGTTTTGCCTCTTTTTCGTAAACACAAGAAAATTCTGTTTAATATCAGAGTAGTTGTGCCTTAATTGAACGTTCTTTGAAAAGGAAGGAACTGTACAATCACAAAGGTTGGCCTCCTAGAAAAAACAAAAAGGATAGATACAAGAAACCTTGAAACCCCCTAAAACGTTTTGGCTGTCTCTGCACTTATAAGCGGCCAGATATGCAAGCGCTTCTTACAAAGAAATTTCTGCACTAATCCTGTACAACCAGTTCAGTTTCTTTCCGCAACTGTGAGATAAGGAGCAATAATCAGCATCCTGCTAAAGACGGCAGATTTGGAAGTGGCAGGTGAACAATGGTACGAGTGTAAGTAGTGTTGACAAGTAGAAAGGTCAGATAAAATTGCCCGTTTGATATGACTAGTAATCCTAAATGATGGCCTTAAGTGAATGGATTATTCATGTGGCGAAGTTGCAGAACTTGGATTTAAGAAGAATAATTCCTAGGCATAAATGTCTGTTGTCATACGTGACAAGAAGAGTCTTCTTGGCAGGACAACTGAGAACAAGAAGATGATGAATTAAGTTGATTATAGATTGGAATTTGTGATATGCATGATTCCAACTAAGGATCAGCCTAAACAACGGAGGGAATAATTCACAAAAGGACTTGTTTTCCGAGTTTGATAACTAAACCAAAGAGGTCTTCTGATAACCTTAAGCTTTTGTTAAAACCGATTACATCAATCTTGTATGAGTCATGTAACATTCATGACTGAACTTAAAAATTTAGAAACTAATTTATATACCTAGGGCAATACTTTCTAGAAAACGGGTGACTAATTTTTTGCTCTTAGGCCCAGTCTTTGATAGCTTGAGTAAATCCGGATCGCAATTTTATTTACGTAAACGAGTATAGCAGAATTTATCAAGATATTGTATTTTTTTTAAGATGTCGCAGTTGCAAATGAGAGAATTGCTAAAGATGGCGGAGAAACTTACTGTAGAAAAGTCTTGCTATTGTAGAATTACGATCAAACATAGAAAGCATGTTATTGAAAACTGGTTATGGGCCAAACACAACAGCAACAGCAATCGTTTGAGGTGATGGTAGAACAATTTCGCAAAACATTTTCTAGAAATAAGAGGATTTGAATGCGTAGTTGCAATTGACACTCGGATGAGTGAAACGTTCTCGTTCACTAATTTTATGCAAAAACGTGTAAGTTGTGGACAAATTCCCCAACAAGACACAAATTTCATACATGAACACTTTTTTTCACAAAAACCCTAAAGGAATCCTCCCGGCATTTGTCGGAACAAGCCATGCTGATTCACCTTTCGGGGAAATAGAGTTAGTTTAGGAAACATAACTAGGCAAAATTTTCCACAACAGGCTACGTTCGCGTATGACAGCCGGTATCTGTTTCGCGATTCTGCCCTACAATCTCTGTAACAATAGTCTATATATTGCTCTTTTACATCCGATTCTGGATTTGTAAACTAATAATCGTTTTGTCTGATAAGCCATACATCTTTTTTGGTTGCTGGCAACAACGATTTCGATGGAATACATGACACGCGGTTTCACTCTGGGGAACTTTCTTGTCACGGCTGTATAATCGCTGGTTTTGAAATAAAATGTAATATTCACAATCATGGTGGTCTCTGATAGACGAAATTGTGCTTAATTGGCTCATATTTTGGATTAAGCGATACAATAGCAATCTTATTAGGAATGACAATATTGATGATAATTTTTCGAGTACCTACTTTCTAGAAAGATAGTTGTAATGACCTTTAGATTTGTACCGTGTTTACTTGTAGAAACGAGGGCAAAAGCACAGTGAACTAGGATAGTGACAATATTGGAGCGTGTCCTAAGGCAAAATGAGACCTCACGATACTTTCTTTCCCTAAAGGACGGTAGTTTGTAAATACTAGTGAGAAAGCAAGACTTCTACTTCTAACCTACAGACAAGTAAGGATTTATTCTTCTCCTTCACTGTGACAAAATTAATAGCATTAAGCGCAGATTTCACACACTCCAGGTAGAGTGCTCCATCGTCTTCTATCCTTATTTAGCAAGATAATCTGGTTTTATATATGAATCTGTTAACCTGATTCCCTATCATGTGCTTAAGGGCATTTGCCTTAAAAATGCGATAACACCAATCACTACCTGACGAGAAAATTAAGTTCTTAGCTTTCTTACGTGCCTAGGAACACGTTCCCATTCTGATGTCCAGAAAACTGACCTTACCTCTCCCACTTTTGACCAACCAAAAGACACCAGTCAACTAAATGATAAAGGAAGTGCTAAGTTAATATAGTGTATGAGAAGAAATTTTCTAAAAGGAGATTGAAAGACAGATCCATATAACGTTGCATCTATCAAGTGAAAAAAATGTCGGATTTTTAAATACTCACTGCAGACGTGTCCAAGACAGCAAATCACGCAAAACTGGATACGAATTTGGTTCAAAGTTTGATTATTTAATTACCAATGATCGTTTATGTCCATTATTTGGATTTAATATTTTTTTTCTAGTGAATTAATTGCATTTATTTTCCTGTGATTGAAATTACGAACGGACATGTTTATAACAGAACATTAAATTTACACGAAGTAGCGAAACCATTTTTGTGCAGAAAAGATTTTTTATACCTGACATTCCTTGGAGTATAAGATCGTAAGAGTGGAACACAAAAAAGGAAGGAATAAAACTAATACCCAATTGTGTTTTCGAAGTCGGCAATTAAAACTCTCACTTCAGATTGGTTTTTGACTAAAAAGTATCGGTAGAACTAAATCATTAACCGAAAAGATCCAAGCAAAAGACAAATTCTACTGTCTACAAAACAACTGTTTTTTGATTTTGTGTAAACCGATTCCAGAATGGCCAATTGAAAGACAAACTTAGCTTTTCTTATTATACGGCAGCTATCATCTGTATATATTTTTGCACAGCCTAAAATTGCAAACACGTTTAGCCCTATCATCGAGTGACATTGATTAGCAGTGCCTTTGGTTTTTAAAACCCGAGGTGGATGTTTCCTTGTAGGAGTTGAAGCTTGTTGAATTCAGGAAAGAACATGCTGCTCAATTCTGTCAACCAATCTAAAAGTCGTACGAACAACATAGTCAGTCTCACACCGGCAAGGATTGAATATAAAAACATTTTACAGTTTATGGAAGGCAAACGGTCTTTAGGGTTAGTTGGCAACTTATTTTATACTATTTACGACTAGCTTCGTCGAAGTGATGAAATCATTTAAGGTGTAATTTTTCTAGTTCTGTTACTTTGATCAGCATTTATTTTGTTGCTTTTTTTTCTATTTGTTGTGATCGTTATTCCCATATAAGTCATAATTTTATTAAATAAAAGCAGCTTAATATTATGTTTATCAAAACAGTAGGATTACCGAGTTATATTATGCCTCTTATTTCAAGAACTCAATACAAACCTCAGTCAATAGAACTTTAGTGAATAAAGGGTCTTTGATAACTGTCCTTGTTCTCCTCAGGTCAGACATCTGACCTAAGTATGCTTTCCTCGTTTACTTCTATTGGCTCACACCTTTCAGAATAGTTAAGGTTGCAAACGACAACGTAGAATGTAATTTAGCTGGAAAGAGGTGACGAGGTGTGATATAGAAGTTGTAGTGCTACAAAAATATTTAAGTGTCTATTTTCCATCACTTTTTTCAATAGGGTTCCTGCTTGCTTATTGTAAATCTAGTCACGTACAAAATGGATAAATTCTCGTTTGTAACTGGGACCCCTTTACATTTTAAATATTTAGAAAAGCAGTTCATCTTTTTGAAGGGCACCCTGATTTCTTTGGGATGAAGCACAGGGATCAAAAATAACCTTATAGACAAACACTCACTGCTTTGTCGTTTTTGACATCAATGAGAAAAGAAGAAACTAAAGGTACTCTCATCAACATCTAATGTATTCCAAACCTTTCTTACAATGAAAAAGCACTTATTATTCTCATACAAACTACATTTTATTGTCATTGTACCATTACTATTTCAATACAATTACAGAAGGGTTTATAGCATTCTGTTTGATATATGTTAATATCAAAATTAAGACATCTAATTCATGCCATTCCTTATCCGTCTGCAAATTCCAGTCCACAAAGACCCTATAGATGGAAGAGGTGTTGTTCCTAATAAACCAGAATCACACCAGAGCTTCTAAAATAGGCTCCATGTGCCACAAAGGTATCTGTTACCTAGAACCTAAAATATAGAATAAAGTTATCTTCAGATCTAGAAGCTAAATCTAAACTTTGACCAAAATTGAAAATTGAATATTTCAACAAACTCAAACTAAGAGATTAAAATCCATATCAAACTCTTTGATAAATTCCTTCCTACGAAACAAAATTGGCTAAATCAAGTGCTCAAGTGTTCTTCGACCATCTGAGAGACCTACTCACTAAATCCGAGTGAAAGTGGCGGAGTAGGCCACAATCACTTGTATCCTTTAAGTGCATTCTTCAAGCATATTCATCGTGACACAGGTGTGACAATACTGAATATTCAAACATAAATAAAACCCTTCCTACTGGCTTCTTGACTTTCCGCCCCCCTTTCCCCCCAATTTCCCTCACATGGACAAGGAGGGCCCGGTGGCTCAGGTAAAGAGAAGTTGTCAAAGCTTCCCAGCTCTGGAATCAAACCCGGGCCTGTAGTTTTCAAAGGAAGTTCTTTAGACAAGATGGCAATAAACTACAAATCATTTACTCATACATACATATATATATATATTCATATACATAAATACATACATGTATACATATATTTACAGATACACAATCTGCAGACAGTACTGTTTGGCCCTTTGTTGGTCCATCAGCGGAGAATAGAGGGTATATACTGAATTCTAGCTAAGTAGCTACCAATGCTGCTACAAGGCAATTTAAAAGAATTCATATTGTACCATATGCATTTATATTCATACACAAATACATACATATTTACATATTTCTTTGACAATAAATGAAAAAGGTTCGTCCAATTGTAACAAACAATTATTTTCCAGCAGATGTTTCTTGTCAATCAGTTTCAGATTACTTAATATGGATAAGCAGGATTGACTTGCAGTAGCTTTCCTTGCCATTACACTTAAACTTCATTTGATAAATGTACAATCAAATTTATTTCATTAACTCATTACATAAATTACTTTATGTCACATATATTCTATCATAGTTAAGTTTCAAATTTGTTTTGAAGGCTCCTGTAACTTCAATCCATAATAGCAGATATTGTTCTCAAAAACTATGTCAGTTCACAATTTTACTTCAGATATTACAGAGGCATAATTTTTTATATCAAAACAGATGTTTAGCTCTGAGTAACAAGAAATAAAAAAAATCAACAGAAAATTTCCAATATTTAGGCATACCTGCAACTGTATTTGCCTCTCAGAAGATGGGAAGCACCACCAAAAAATACATGCTAAGAATTTAAAGATCAAGGCGTGTGAAACACTGACCCTCTGTAGTCTGCTCCTTACGCTGCATGTTTATTAGGGCGAACAGATAGTTTGTAATACAGCTGCAAGTAAAGTTAGAATGTGTTTTTTTGGACGGAGGCAACAGCTTTAGTGTCAGATTTTTATGTATGGAGAAAGACATTCATGTAATAAAGCTTTGACGATAGGACTTTTGTCGAGTTAGAATGCTATTTTACTCAATCTTCCTCTGTGCTTTGTATTGCTGCTACAACTGTACATTTCAAATGTTGTATTTACACCAGAGATGCCGATTGTGATGCATTCAAAAGATTAATTGTACACTCGTTACTGCTTTTCAATTTTTTCTGTATAATAGTGTGTCATTGCTGACATTTATTAAATGCATCAATCAGATTTTAAAAATAATGATTGTTATTATAATAATTTAAATGTTAATATCTATTTATAATATATAAAATCACAATTATTAAAATGCATAGCATACATAGTTTCTTTTAACTAAATCTGTTAATTTTTTAAAAAAATCATAAACCTGCTTTGCAAGTAGTTTGGACTAAGAAACACAATAAAACTGGTGAAAACGCGCCCTATTGGAAAAGTGTTGTACTACAGCCATTTTGAGGAAGTACTGGAAAGCATATTGCTGGCCTCGGTTAAAAGGTAGGAACAGTATGTTTTACTAAACATTTACCATGAGATGAAATTGCTCAGGTTTAAAAGTAGAACCAATTGCGTTCCATCTCACTGACTTTTGAAAAGGTATCTAATATTTCTACTATTTCCAAATTTTCTTTTAGAATAAAACTACATGAAGAAGCGAATGTGATTTGTACTTAAAAGCTGCCTCAGAACAACAAAATCGTCAGAATATAAAAAGACGAAGAGAATTGGTCTCCCAATTGGGCCTTTTTGGTTGAGCATTTAGCTTTACGGACCATTATTGGTGAAAATAACACCAATCTAGCAGTCAGAGCTCTGATTGGCTATTTTTAAAATACAGTTGGGTAACAATTTCATTCACTCCCTTTTTAATTAATATCAATATCAATTAGTATCATCAACAAACTTTTCTTGTAAGATATAATAGTACAAAAGCCCTACCAATCCTACATTTCATGTTAAGGTGATCTTCATATCTATCTAACTCTCAGTTTAGGTATCGTATTTTTTCTGAGGACTAAGTAATAAATGTTTGGAAGTGTTAGCCAAATAGAGTGATTTAAGTTAGGAGCAAAAATAAATGTTATTTTGTTTTTATATGCACACAAAAATTTTAATAACCAGCTCAGAAAGCATCAACCGTAGAAACTTTAGTACTTTTATATACTATAGGTAATCATATTGCTGCACCTTACATATTTTAGGCTAAAGCAACCTTTTACAGAAACTTACAACCAATTTTAATACGTAAAGCAAGCCTAAATATGCACCAATAAGTTACAATTTTTTGTAACTATCATGCACACAGAATGCCAGTCAAAAAATTGCTAGCACATACCATCATGCATACCTCCTCATTCAACATTTCATAATATATCGTACATGCATCATTTTGCTTTCTGGACTATCGTCCAAAGGTTTACCATCACAAACCCTGTGGTCAAACCTTGACAAGAGTAAGTTTCTCTGTTGAAACAACGAGTGTTTTCACTTCTGTATTTTGCTGTCACCTTTTAAGTATTCAGTGTTTATATCGTTCTTATCATCTAATGAAACGCAGCCAAAGAAACGAAGATTTGATACTGTCTTGTATGCAGCTTAATCGAAAAATGCCAAATCACTTGTTAGCTTATTGGCTACATAATCATAGCAAGTGTTCTACAAATGTAATTCATTGCCTTTCTATTTATCTAGTATCTTTTCAAACTTATCATTTCAAATCCTTTCTTCTCACGACACTTTTAACGGGCTGGGGGCAGAAAGATGAGTCCGATGGCAGTCCTTTTAGGGTCAAGTCACATGGCGCAGAGACCCTTAGAACTGTGTGTCACTTTTAGCAAACTTGGAAATAGTATAGTAAAATAGAAAATTTCGATCCTGAAATAGTCAAGTAACATAAAAAAATTACGCCCAAAATAAAATAGCAAAATGGGAAAGTCCACTCCAGGATTGTTAAGATCAAAATTGTCCCCAAAATTTATTGCAAAACGTTTTTAGCAAAATTCGTTCCAAAACTCTTAACATTGTTTTTTTCTGATTTTATACCTTCAGTCTTTCATTTACCGTTTTTCTTTTATTTCTCGCGATATTTTAGGAATAGAGTCAAGATACCCTTCGTATTTTTTTGGCACGAAGGCTGATATCCACCTATTAAAAAAACTGAGAGTCAATTTATACACGTGATATTGGGAAAACAGTCCTAATTGTTTTTCACTTTGTCAATTGTGTAAAGACTCGACTGTTGGTTAGATCAAGCGAGGTGGTGCAAAAGGCTAGTCCGGGCCGTATTGTTGATACCTTAATCTAACTTCGAGTTTCCTTGATTTTCAAATGAACCAACTCTAAAATGTTATAGCCAAAGCAGGAGTTCGACCATAGATAATCCAATGGCAGGAGCTTACGTTCACTACTGATGATTATTTGTTTACATTAATGTCTGCTGTCAAAGTCAATGTTATGTTTTTATGAAAATTTTTCATCCATTCTTTACAATAATAAGGCTGTGTTTCCATATATATTTCAGCTTTAAAAATAGTTTTTAGTTTGAACACTGGACTAGCTGGCACAATAGTGTATTAGACGTTCTCAATCTTGAACGTAAAAAGTTGCACATGTTAAATTAAAATGTATAAATGCAAACAGGGACTTCCAAATAGGGCACAGCTTGTCCAGAATCAATTGAAACGAGGTCAGTCTTAGACAAATATGTATTCGTATACAAGCGCTATCACTTTCTTAGCCAAGGAAAGTTAAATGTAAGGGATAATTGAGTACATTGCAAGTGCTGCCTTATTATTGTTAGTAAGTACACGTTGACGCTGAATATCAAATGTCAAACTGAAATTGTAACGTGTGATGCATCATTAACTATCTAGGTGGCATAGATAATTAGTTTGAAGATTGTCAGTATTTGATTACCCTTTCACAGCAAGTCCTTTTTATTGCATTGTTTTGACGAATGGAAATATAAGACAAGAGATATTTCACCTGCCTCCTCTACACGAACTCTATATGTTTAACGGTATGCCTTACCTTTGTTTTCCCGGCTGAGTCCCCAAAAGCACATGGAATAATAATCATGTGAATATTAACAAGTGTTCCCTAGGTGGCTGCTCTGTAGACTCCAAGGATAATTGCAACCTTCGCTATCTCGGGAGATTTACAGCTTCTAAGAAGGGCAAGGACTGCTGCCTTGGAAGGCTGTCTGGCTATGGAAGTGCGTCTTCAAGATCAAGTTAACCTGTTAAGTTACTTAAACTCAAACGGATTAAACGAGTGAATAGGGCTAGTAATTAACGTGACGGAACAGGACGCAGCATAAAGAATAGAAACGTGTATATAATAATTACAACTACAAGAAACAAGGACACATACTAGAAGACCCAATTGCGTAAGTAAAAGTCTATAATTTGCTATGCAATTATAACATATTGGAAGACAGTATCTCCTATAAAATGATCAGCATACGATACTCTCTCTTGTATTATTTCCATAATCAATATATTTAGGCCGATGATAAAGACGGTATTAGATACAATTTGTCAAAGCTTGTCATCGGTACATTTCGTGTAAAAACCCATATTCGATAAATGCTTAGCTTTGCGTCATGCATTACAGTTGACTAATTAACTTTGCAGGAACGTTCGAGTTTACTCGGTTTAATAATAGAAAAGAATAACGGAGGCATTATCAGTTTGACACGATTGATACTTCTTTCAGAGCAAATAAACCAATTTTGCTCCTCTTCCATTTTGAAAGATTTTGTTTTTGTCTTAAAATTTCCTTCCTTTTCCTGCAAGATCCTCCATTGATAAACTGTGCCATCACGGAGGCGTGCTATTGCGTTTACGCACTAACTCGGCGAACTCCTTCTTTGATTGTGTTGCGCGTTTTGCTTTACTTATGTCCACTCCAAGTAACTTTGTAATTTTAACCCATGGATCTCTGTAATATGGTTTTGTTGCTTTGTCAAACATCATTCTCTTTGCGATTGCATTTTTCCGCTCTACATAAATGGGCAATATATTCCAAGTATCGGGCATTGACATAACTAGTTACATTTTGTGCTCCAACGATTTTTTACAAAAATTTGATAGCTAGTAGTAGCATATAATTATGGTCCTTACTACTTTATATCAACTTCTGTGAAGGTTATTTAAATTTTAAAAGAGAAAATCAATCTATCGTATTTTACATGTGCTCTTACCATGGGTTTACATCTGCAATAAGCAGTTTGATTCTTTCAGAAGTGTAAAATGTGTGAATTTCTGTCACTAGTGGATTTTACTCCAGCAGCTTCGTTGACTCGTTGCAATTGTATGTAACTAACTGTTTCAAAACCTGATTGATCTATTTAAACATAGTTTTTACGCTTACAAGTGTCCCTTGTGGCTATTTAGTTGCTCCTTTGAGGTTATTTATAGGGGACATTGCATTAATGTGAAAATGTGTTCAAAGGAATGTGAATTTTTAATCCAGGGATTTTCACTATATACAGCAGTTAATGCAAAGTTCTTTTTAAGATTATCCTACTTAATATTCCTTAATGTTTCAATGGGAAAATGTCAATGAAAATCTTAAAAGCTGAATTATTATCCAACGTTTAACAAACAGCGGCAAAATCACTTAAGAGATACTCCCTGCTTGCAACGACTAAAGGACCACAGCACGTGGAGGAGATGCAATGTGAAAAAGCATCTGGTCGAAAGTAATATGTTCTCTGGTGGGTCCGCACGAAAACTCGCAGACGCCAGTAGCTGTATTTCTTCATATAGATTTTATTCTCTTCATTATAACTACGATTCGGCCTGCCTCTTAATCAATTCGATAAATTCTGTTTAGCATGAGGAGATACACTCTTTGTTTACAAACAATTGTCAAAGCAAGCAATTTCCAAATTCTAAATAAACAAATGTAAAGTAAATTATTGTTGAAACTAAAATTGCTGTCATAACCCAAAAAATATTACAAATTTACCTGAAAAATAAACAATTTTCAAGATATTTTCCCCTCAAAATTATCTGTTTACGCTAAACTGGCATCGCTGCCCTCACTTCAATGACTATGACAAAAACACATGATTGTGTCCACTATTATCTAACATGGTGTGGAAAATAAAAGCTTTCTATTTGATACTTCTATTGAGAATTTGTCCACTTGGTTACTTGCTCCTAATCAGGTCACACTTGCCGATGGTCATAATAATTATAGAAATATATCAATCTGTGGTAACATGACGCGCAAATTTACAGATCAAATTATGCTTCCTCTAGGATTTCAAATGCTCACTTATTAATTCACTGTAGACACATCAATGATCTCCTACGTAAGAAAACTACATATCTTGCAAAACGAGTGTGACGGTTTATTTCGAGACCAAGTTTGATATCACTAGAGAGACCTCGAACCCAGTTAGTCATGGGATCTAGTACAAATTCTTACCCAATAACCACCGAACGTCTATTTAGCAAAAAAAACTTGTAATTCCCAAAGGATGATGTTATTACGCATCAAGTTATGTAGTGATGAGATGCATTTGCTACTTTATCATTTCTGCCAATTTTTCATCCACTTGTTTGAAATCTATTATCTACTGATAACCCAACTATTACAACGTAAACTTTGAATTCTGGAACCAGAAATCGTAAAACATAGCACATTTGCCATTGCTAAAAAGTCAAATTTGGGCTCACTTGGTTTCTTTATTAAATCTAGATGTTAAGAGGTCCTACGGCTGTATAGAGTTGATAAAATTGAAATTACAGTGACTCTTTGTTTGAATCGTGGCAAAAAAGAACTTTTCTACTTGCATCTTTGTCCACTTACGGCCTTCAACGTGTCTTAGAAGTTGTTTGATAATTCTCTGATGCTCCTGTAGCACATTGATAACTTTTCCTCTTGCAGCTGACGGTTGATGATGAGATCATTGAGATGCAAAGAGGGCACTTAAAGCTTACATCAAATTATTGTTGCTATCCGTTTACATTCAGTGACCTCATTCAAAGAATTAGCTGTCAGCCTAGTAAAGATGATCTGGCAAAATTTGACATTATCCAATCCATAAGCATACGGAAGCCTGGACACTATAAGGTTCCAAAATATAAGGCTCGTACATGATAAGTCTAATATTTCATGGGAATAGTAACACACATTATTAGTAACGCCTCCGTTGCTTACTGTAAGCTCCTGTGTAGGCAATCTGTCAACAATCAAATGATTTTCCTCCCATTCCCCCCGTGATTATATCAACTAATATGTCAAAAATTGACCATGAGGATTTCTCATGGTAGGAGAAAGCTTCTAACGATTTATAGGTCGCTTAAATAGTAGCTGTCAATATGCCATCAGCAACATGTTACGGGGAAATGATGAACGACTGTATTTTTAAACCTTCATCCAAAGCTTAGCTCCAAAGAAATTCCATATCACTCTGAGACCCAAACACTAATAATGTCAAGATACCCGAGGATGCATGTTAGATTTTTCTGCCAAAAGTGGACAGATTTTCTTATGTTAAGATTGAGAGATTTACCGTATAGTTCAAATACAGCTCAAAAGATTCGTTTTAATACGCTATCAGAAGATCAAGTCCATTTATTCCCATCATCTCTTTACTTGAGCATTTTAAATCAGACTGAAGGAGCTGTTATTCTTAGCTTAAAAGTCTGACCATCAAATTAAGAGACAGTGAGAGTTACCTATTAAAAGGGTGACATTGATAAAGGTAATTCTTTAGTCAAGGTTGAAGTTGCATCCTATCTGCCTATATAATGCCATTTAATACACATGAGCCCACCAACTATTACTGAGCCTCTGCAAGGGCAACATATCCTGGACCAACTCGTCTTTACCACACTCCCAAACTGGTTAATTTGATTTTTCCAACTAAGCATTAGATAAACAATTCATGGATTGTTATTATGTGTCATAAAGGGGCATGGCCAACGAAGATTGATTTCTCTATATGTGTCATAGCCTTGCTCACTGATTCTAAAGGCCTCTCATTCGGTGCGATTGCCAAAACCTGACATGTGATTGGGACGTGGAGTATTGAGACCTTTTCGTATTGGCTATGTGAGATTGTAGGGACAACAAAGTTTTTCGGAATATATCATCTTTGTACCATCTCTATTATTTCTTTGTCACCCCACTAGCAATAGCATTCTTCCTGTCACTAACCTGTCACAAATACACTAGTGTAAAATGTCTATGGACTGAAGCCATCATCTTGCAGACTTAAAATTAAATTATCGTTTTACAGCAGATGTGACACTTTTGTGTACTTGCAGAGCTTTTATATGTAGCCAAGAGCACTGTGTCATGTAATCATGATTCCATGGATTCAGGTGTTTTGGTTTGTTGGCTTCTTTCTTCTTGTTTTACCATTTACAATGTGATAGTATATGATAAGGGACATAAGCATAAGCATTACTTTAACATTTTTATGGAAGGGAGACCTTGAAGCCACATGGTCTGTCAGGTGAGCGCACCTTGAAGGTTTTTCTGTCATTTCTGCGGTGATTCAGACGGAACTCTCGATCTCTAATATTTAGTGAACGTAAAGATGTAAGGTGCTTAAGCATCCACTTAACATGCTAATGTATATATAAAAGTTTACAGATACTAAAATCCATATATTTTAAAGAATAGCCTCCTTGTCTGAGATCGGGTGGAGATAGAGTATTCTATTAAAGCTCATTGATTGTTACATCCCCATGTACGCAAGAAAACGTTTTCATCTCTCCAATCGTTACAGGAATGCATCAGGGGAACGTAATGTTAACTTAATAAATATACAATGTTTAATTATGAGTATAATAAAAACTTCTAGTGTGAATATGAGGGGTTTTTAACTAATGTAGTTACTAACTGAGATCCATGACGTGACAGGTTTGCATACTTCACCATACTGAGTTGGATGCATTTCTTTCTGCACACTATACTACTACATTGCATCTCTAAAAATCATAAGAAGGGGGAAGTATGTGAGTTAAATCAGTGTCATAAATAGGGGGAATGGGGAGACTGCTCCTCGAGAATCCATCTCGTATTTTGTCCAAATCTGATATTAAATTATGGATAGGTTTCCAGTACTGTATAGTTATGTATTGAATCATAATGATTTGACTTGCAGTAACCAAAAGAAATAGAAGTGAGAAATACGTCGTAAGGTAATGTAAGGAACACTAACATGGTATTGTTGACATGCATCCTTCTTGAGTTGGACATTTCCAAATTTTAGTTTTGTTCAAGGCAGGGTAATTTCTTAATAAATGGTTTCCCCTCCCAGTTTGAAAAGGCTGATCACATCACTGGCCAGAATTACATTGTCTATATTATATGTAATATCTATATTAGGGCAAATATTTTCTGGTCCCGCGACTGCTAATAAGTCGTCAGAAACTGTTCAAAGCGATTTGCTTCAGCAAAGATACCCAAAGGCAAACATATTTTGATGTTTTCAATGATTGTCCATCAGTGAATCATAGACCAATTATTATTTGTCCAATTTCTGAACATTTTGCAGAGAAGTTGTTTCAGTTGTACCAAATTGTGGAGAACAACCACTACCTTAGAAAAGTGGAATCGTGTCGTCTTTGTTTTATAGGTTCTTTTGTTTAAAGGGTAAATTTAAGTGTCTTTCAAATGTCTCTAAGTATACATTGGTTAAATTTAGGGCAATTTCAGTAAATCAAGCTCGCTTATTATTATCTTTAAAAGAATTAGTAAAACTTCTCTATAGTCATACAATATTATGAACGTATCAGTAAAGGGCTGTCCTGTATTTAAAGACACGGTTGAGAGCTCTTCTGCTCAACTGGTTTTTATCGTAAGAGGGAAAAATGTAAAAAAACAGACTTTACTTTAAATTTTTTGTTATAGAAAAAAAGTAAACATGATTTCGAAAAGATGCCTTACGACAAGCAAATCTGCTAAACATTTTGATAAAGAAACAGCCTTTTTCATCTTCGGAGTTTTACGAAAAGTCAAAACATAAGGGGATTGCAACGTAGAATACACATTTTCTACTGAATATAAGCAATTCATGCTGAGCTTATTTTGTTAAATTCCCATATTTTGAACTATTTGGTATGGAGAAAATTATGCTTGCCGAGTTTAAATACCCTGTGCCTTAGTTACCGCAAATACAAATATCCATTTTATCTTTGCTGCAACCTAAAGCTATGTATTACCGTCTGCCACTCATGGCACACCTTCGGCTAAGGCCTAGCGACCTCCTCAAAACAAGAGGATCCTAAATGCAAATTTTAATCCATGTGATAACGAAGCGGTGAAAATTGTTTT
Source organism: Carybdea cf. marsupialis auct. non (Linnaeus, 1758) (assembly GCA_010016065.2). Classification (NCBI taxonomy): domain Eukaryota; kingdom Metazoa; phylum Cnidaria; class Cubozoa; order Carybdeida; family Carybdeidae; genus Carybdea; species Carybdea cf. marsupialis auct. non (Linnaeus, 1758). Next base: position 21,480 of record JAAAKL020001308.1, read on the forward strand.
CGTTTTTACACTCACAAGAACCATAACCGTGGGAAATTATGGTTGCCTAAACATAACTAGCAAGAGCTGCGTCAATCCATTGTTTATTATACTCAAACATAATTTCAACATGAAAACTAATTAAAAGGATAGCAAAATCGCACGCCAGGCAGAAATTACAGGTAAAAGGGAAATGATGCAGAGTACCTCCTGTTCTACTCTTGTCTAGTAAAAATTTGTAACTGCATGCTCGAGGCTAGCTTCCGCCCAGTATATTGTCAAGGAATGGTGTCTTCGTCTCGTCTCCCTCTGTGCAATCCCAAAGATCAATATTCAAGAGCCTAGGACTAAAGACAAATCCTCTTAACTCTTTCATTTTGTAGAACTCTTAAAGGAGCGCAAAAGGATTAACACAAATCAGTTAGGTCTAATCAAATTTCAAGTCAAAAGGAAATACCGTGCTTCATAACGTTAGCACACTGAAATGAAGCGTTTGACCGAAAAGTATATCAATAGCACTCAAAGTAAAATGAAAACGGGGAAATATATAAAGTTTCGTAGTAACAGATAGAAATTCTTCTTTACCTTGAAATATCATTACCTACATATCATTAGTATCGAGTTCGATTGATCCATTTCCACATTTTAGGAATTGGAAAATTTTCCCCTTAGTTTGGGGAGAAATATGTAAAGCAATAAGTCTTGGAAATATGTTTATAATACTATTCTTTCCTGATCATTTTTGGTATCAGAAATTTACGTAGTTATACGTTTTGTGTGCTCTTAGATTTAAAAAGTGAAATGATGTATTTGTTTATCCTTGCTTCCATCTGTATAATTCACTGTCGTTGTTTTATTCCGGGATAACAAATAGTTTCATATTCACTTGATATACTCTATGTGCTTTTCGTTCGACAAATATATCTTTTCCTTCATATTATCGGGAGAAATAGTTATGCCAGTTAAAATCAATATCATGAAAAACACGTTTTAAGGCCCCATTTCAAATATTGTCAAGTTGTATATTAGAATTCATTTAATTTTCTGCCATGGGTGTAAATATATCTTTTGCCAAATTTTCAAACATCTTCAGTAGGCTGTCCATCTTCAAATTGATTTAGAGATGGACTCAGAATGCAACTGCAGCAATATTTAACCTTAGGTATTCAATAACTGTGGGTTCGAACCTTATTACTCTATTAGCGGTTGATAACAACGCTCATTTGAAAGGACAACTTAAGTATGAACTTCTATGTTTTGTCGTGGCAAAAGTCCTTGACTATTAATTGGCACTTTAAATACCTGTGACTAAGATTAGCAAATCGGAAAGGAAAGAATTTCCCTCACAGTCTCCTATCATCTCCTTGCTCGTATGAGATTTTCTGAAAAAGAAGTAATAGGCAGGTATTTTCAGAATCAAAAACCGTGAGTTTTTTAACTGAGAGCAAACTTAATGTTTTAATACAAATGAAATATCGAAGATACGAATGAAATATTCACATGTCTGTATTCCCCACTCATCTTCCAAACTAGTACTGTACAAGTGCGTACATTATGATTAAAATTGATGATACTATTTTCTTACTGCAGTTGAGGATAAATAGAATGCAAAATCTATAATCTTAAATGCCATTAGTTCATGCCAGGATATTTCTACTCCCTAACAACATTTACAATCACCCTTATTTCATTTTGAATAAATAATAACACTGTCCTGTTTCCTTTCAAAGTCAAAATACTTTGAAAATATCTAACCCCATATTTCCATTTGTCGTGTTCTACCATCTCAAATCTGTATGACCTTCTAAAAATTCCCAAGCTAAGTAGTCTAGTAAAAACAGAGAAATGTACGACGTTGAATCCAATATGCATGTCACCTGTACTTAATATGCACAGCCAAGACTATTGTTTAGAAAGCATCCTAATCGCGTCTGACGTGTTTAGATAAACGTGGCGCCTGAAGTTGCAAGACGACCTTTCATAACCCACCATGAATTCCCGCAGTATAGATTAAGTAATCATAAAAAAGAACATTCTATAGTCACGCAGAAAATATTGCTACAAAACCTTTATTGATGAGCAAATCTTGGAATTGTTTGTAACTCATTCGTTCCCATAGGACAAGCAAGCTCAACTCAATCGTCTAAAGGAAGATCACGTCAAGAGAAGGACTGTCCAACGGAAGGTACTTGCTGTAATAATATGTGAATGTATCTCACCATGTTACTATATACATGTGGATGTTGTCAACTTGTAGTGACCCAATTTTGAAGATAAATGTTGATACTGAGGCTACAAAATTACCCCTTCAGCATAAAAATATCAAGAATTAGCTCTAGTATCTGCTAGGTAACCTTTGAATTGAATTGCCAATGACTTTGATTTATGTTAAACTACTTCCAATCTGATTTCGCGGCTATAATCTTTGCACTTTATCTCCAAGGACAGCTATTTAAGCATGATTTATATCTTTGCAAAATAGTTTCGAGTAAGAATAGCCTCATATCTATCACGTGAATTATAGGTTTGACAGACGGATGATTGCAGTCGTAGATTCTTAACAGTTCGCTATTTCAACTCCTGTTTCCTCATACCCGTAAAACGATGTATATTAAAGCTTGGAAAATGATAAGAATGATCTCCGTTGCCTTACGATTTCATAAACAGGAAGCTTATTTTAACATTTTAACATTTTAACGTTACAGTGATGATTGGATTTTATAAAGTCGGTTTGAATTTCACAAGTATCGACAGTCAGATTCCGATCAACGATTTGATGTATTAAGAGAGAAACCGGTGTAGCCTTATTTTAACATTCAAATCTCATTTCACTTTCAGAAATTACAACAAGTAGTTGTAAACTGGTAGATGGAAAAATGTTCCTTTGGTGAAGAAAAATTACTGTTACATGGTTAGGCTAGATGGAAGGATGAAATGTTTAGGGCACTTGCTAGTTTTGGAACACTAGCAGGTAGATGAGTTGCGAGCACGTGATTGAAGCAATTGGAAATAATTCGAGTCGTGCAAAAATACAAAGAGAATAACTGAGGAGATTTATTTATTGCACATAGAAATTGTACTGATTGAATGAAGCTTGTTGCAAATTTAAAAACATTTTTAAAAAGCTTAGAAAAAGATATCAGCGTTTACACTTTCGGTTGTTTCACAGCAAACTTCAAACTTCCTCGTTCATGTTTTCAGCATATGGTTTCTGTTAGCTTTAATCAAATAGCGTTCCTGTCGGTTACAGTTGATAGATTTAAAGTTGTGGAAATTTACAAGCCGATGGGAAGTATCTCTTGTTTTAATCTCGGTTTAAACAGCTTGCCCTGTCTCAACCAAGTTAGTGCTCTTAAAGACAAGTGTCAGTCACAAGTGGAAAATATCGGTCAAATTAAAGCAAACTAAAAACTCCTCTCCATTCAAGTAATACAATTTAATATTAGAAGCCGGAAATTAACACAGAATATCAATTGATATGCCATTACCTTGCAGCATCATAAATATATAAATTTGCATCTATGGGAGAGTTTACAAGCGTAAAAGACACTGTGTTCAAAATGGAATGAAACAGTGTGATTTTCTTTGAATCTGCTTCTATCACGCTTATTTAACATGTGTTTCGTTGCGTTATTAGTAAAAGCTAGTTCTTAAATCAAGAAAAACTCATTATAAAGCTCCGTCTTCACCGGTTTTGTATCTTGCTCTCTTCTTTTGGTATGGTTAACTCCTCTTGAAGGCACCTGTATGGAAACATGGTCTCCTTGAATCATCTTGTATCGTAAGATTATTTATCCAATTTGTTAAAAGTTAAAAAATGCAATAATTTTATCCTCTTTACGATCTATCTTTTAATTTTTATATTCAACTGTGATATTGGAAAAATCTCTTGTTACAATTGCATTTTTCCTGTCTTGTTTTTAAATTAGTTTTGTTATCGAGGGCCTTTTTTGGATGAGAAATCTATACTAAAATATCTAAATACATACATACGTATATACATACAAAGATATACAATTAAAATAAATATATATTTATATATATGTTCTAATGTCTTGTTTCATTTATTACACACACACACACACATATATATATATATATATATGATATTGAAGCAGATGTTATAATGTATAATATAATAATATAATGCAATAAGATATTGGTTCTTGCTCAACAGCGAGCTTTAGGAACACAAGTCCTGTTCAGAAGCTTCTATTTTTATTGCTCAATGCAGAGAAAGATCCTGTGTGTTCATTGTAATATGTATGTACTATGCATACTATACACTATCTATATACTTTATACTTACTATATAAGTATACGTTAATATGACACTAGTTGCCCAATTCCTCAATACATGACATTTACAGCTAATTAGAGAGAATATGCAAAGAAGGTACTTTAATTTGCAACAAATTTGGTTGTACTTTCTTTGCTTTTTCTCTCTGTATCTACAATACACGTACACACATAAATACGTACATATACAAGATGAGATTGTGCCTGCTGTAAGGAAGGAGCATGTGCGGTGTTTGTAAAGAATGTGTACTCAGTTAACTACTGAGAGATGCAGAAGTAACCAGATTGAGGATTACTTATCAGAGAAACTCAAAACCGTAACGAAGCCTATCGTGTCATAAGTACAAAAACCATTGCATTAAATTTAGTTGTAACATCATAAGAAAGAACCTATGCTGTTATAACCTGCTGCATATTGTCCGTTGAGTTTACATTTTGGAGTGATCGTTGCTCCCTGCCAGTGCATTTCTTGGTTGATTAGCAAGAACTAAAGTATAAAATTGAACGTTATCCAACAATCATCGAGAGACGTTCGGAGATTTACAGCATAATTTAAAAAGCTCTTGGTAATAAAGGACTAAGTAATCAACTAAGAACAAGAAAAATCAGGGTAGTAGCGTAGCTGGCAGGCCCATCAGTTGCAGGATGGCGTGGATTCAAGATTTTCTACAGAAATTACTAGTAATACCAGCTCGAGACCAAGTTGTAGTCTAGCTTAGTTCCTATTATTTAAAATATAAACAATCTTTAATCAGAAAGGACATTACGACAAATGAGAGATCCTGATAGGTTTCCTGCTGCCTAGGGCATTACTGACATGACTAACTGTCTAATTGTTTACCCAAAGAATACCTGAGAAGAGTACCTACAGTTCTTTTACATTTGATCCTTGGAAGCTCTTCAGAAATGAAGTAAACTATTTAAAACAAACTGTTTAACGTTTCCTGCCGGTTATTAAGGTACAGCTTACGATCAACCCAATCACCACTCAAAACTGGTTATAGTGCTAGTTTATTAATTGCGTTTAGTGACGAATTTCGTTAAGCTTCTTGTCTGCCACTGTTCACAATACATCGTCTGCAGAAAATTGGAATAGATTATGCGTGGTCAACGTGCGGGATAGGAGAGGACCTTAAGATGTCGATTATGACAAAAGGTGTTTAACTGATACTTTCATCACTCGTGTTATTAAAGGAAGAATGGGAACTGAGCATTATTATTTTGCGTAAACGGATTCGCCGGTTTTTGCTCTTATTCGAAATCTGCATGTTAAAAAGGAGAAAGTACTATTACAGATAGCAAAACAAACTCTTAGTCATTGCTTACAAACATCCAAATGCGACTCAAAGCTGTGATTGAAGTTTATCACGCGATTACCAAATAAGGCATACGGTAACTTAAATGAGATTGCTCTTGTGAACAGAATCTAGAAGCTGCGGTGTACAATAACGGAACTGAGAGGACACGTACCGCTTGAGTGAAAGAGAGGCAAGTTGAACATAGACAAACATAACCCCAGAGCTGCTATAAGCCCGCGGGTAGGAGTGCGTAAGCCTTGGGTAGGCAGCTTGGGTTATTTCTAAGGCCAGGTATTTAACTAACAACCCCCACCCCCACCCCCCGCCAGAAAGGGTATTGATTTTCGTAAAAAATTAAGCAAAAGGGTACTGTCCTTATGCGCGCTACGCTAGCAGCAACGTCAGCCATGTTTGAAAGATCGCAAATCCCTGCGTCTTATAAGGCATCCAACATCCGCTGTACTTGGATAACGTATGAATGAACGCGCCAAGTCCATTATTTGAGATGACAGCTTTGTCTTTGTGCATCTCAGAACCTTAAAAAGGTGATGTTATATCCAATGTTGACAGGTTGATAAACGTTTTGGACGGCAGACGTGATTCCTTTGAAAGATCATCTGCATATCAGAGCTTACGTTTTTGATCATGCACGCTACCTGCCTTTAATAGATGATATGTTCCTCTTAATTCTGCATTCTAACGTTTTAAGGTAGAAGTTAAGAACTTGCAAAAGAAACCAACTTTCTTAGCAAAGTAAAACATGTTCACTTTAAGACTCAAACGTCATAAAGTCGATCGTTATTGAGGTCATCCAGTCCATAGTGAATGCAAGATATAGGTTTGTGTACCCAATCCTTCAGGCCCTGTTTGTTATGTTTACAAAAGCACTTTACTTCGCTATGTCCCTTGAAATAATGATGACATGACTTATAATATGCGATATATTAAAATGAAAATATGATAGATAATCATATGATCTTTTAATGAAGTGTCCAACGAAATGCTACTATGGAAAGTAAAAGAATATGAAGGTGATAACATCATACAACATTTATTTGTAGGAAAACCCCCTTTTTCAAGTCAAAGTGCTAAAACTACCACCTAATGCCCTTACAAAATTATGACATTAAAGACTAGTTCAAACTACAAGAACCAACCCTTCAAATCAGCGAAGGGTCTTAAGGACACACAGTTAATTGTCTCAGTTCATGCAATCATACATACGGTTCAAATAATAAGGCTTTAATAGGAATGTTTTTCTATTTAAAACAACGTATCTTGACGTGATTATCGTTCTCGAGCCCATCTACCGGCTATCAACAAGAATGCGGTAAATGCAACATTTTGTCGAAGTTGTTATTATATTTAATTTGATAAATTCTAGTTTAATACTCTCCTAAAAATATCAGGCAGATTTTTGTGACAGTTCTCGGGCTATGAAGTAGGGAAAGTGAGACAGGTGCAAACTGTATGCAGCATACGTAGTTTGAAATGTAATTATGAACTGTCGCACTATCATTATCAGTGTTTCATTTATTTAGATGTCGAAAAATTCAATGTTATCAGATGGCTCCTGAGGGATGTCTTTGCAGTGAGGCTTGTAATCAAAGTACATTGCCACTGAGTGTATTTGGAAAGCCATACCACGGCTATCGAAGTGCTGATCGACCAGAACATAACTATCCAATGCTACCTTAAAAAGATATCTTACACCCGAGTGCCAGACTGATATAAGGTAATATAATTTAATCAAGAGAGCCGGTTATAAATTCGGGTTCCCTCTATCAATAATCATACTACCCTTTACATCTAACACGTTGTATTTTTGCGACATCTAAAAATTATCTACTCAAACTAGTCGATTTCCAATGTTTACTATCGATCTCAAAGAGGGATATTTATGAAGAAGTAATGTTGGAATAATCACAACCCTGAAGTCAATTGCCAATTTACATAAACTGAATGGACGGATTAGTTTGTATGTTGTTGTGATTTGAAACTGAATAACATTGGATTGTCCGCCATTTCGTATAAGGGCGCCAGACGACCTCTACGGGGATTAGTTTAATGTCACTCAACTACAAGACATAGCTTTAGCATAGAAGACCTGATGTCATGACTTGGTATTTTAGGAATGATCGCTCCTGAGAGTTTGAACGGATTAAATCAGTCAGAGGAAAGTCGTCCTATAACAACCGACTTTAGATATTAGGAACAGTTATGGTGAAATTTCAGTGATTGTTCAGCACACCTTTAATTTATAAATTTTGACTTCCCATGCAAAAATCATAAAAATCGGTCTCTAAATACGCAACGAAAACGAAGTCTTGGTGACACTTTATGACTGATTGTTGCTTCTGCGTATAAAATATATTTGCCTACACCATTTACTATGCTTTAATAAATGACTAATAAAATTAAGAAACGTATACGCCATCTAAATGCTATCTGCCAAATGCAGGCTGGCCAAGTCACATGCCAAAAGAGGCTGATGTCCAAACGTAGAGCTGAATGACGATGTCCACCGGCGGAAGATGATTATGGACTCTTTTGTTAATATCAACTTAAGAGTGTTCAACTGTTCGATCAGATGAGTGACTTACTCAGTGAATAATAGTGAAACTGCTTCCGTAAACCACACTCACTTGTACATATTACGTATTCTTTAAGCATATTCAACGTGGTCCAGATGTGAAAAGGCTGGATCATGCAAACATAAGTACACTCCATCTGACGAGCTTCTCAAGTTCCCTCACATGGACTGTTTGGACCCCGTCACTGTGGTAAAGAAATATTGTTAAAGCTTCCTGGCACTGGCATCAAACCAAAGCAAGCTTTGTAGACCACGCAGATACACGCTCTACACTGATTGGCTATATTTGTATAGTAAATATACAATGCATCATTTATATAGGAAATATTTACTATTTTATGATTATACCTTATATATATAGTATAATAGTCATAATTAATGCTTACAATCAAAAACGTACTTCGTAAAGATTTAACAGAAAGCTTAATCAATTCTCCCACCATCCTTCACTGTATACTTGGGCACAATATGCTTTATCTTGTTGCCGAATGATGAAAAAAGTTCCTTTCAGACACCTCAAGAATTAACCTCATTGTTGATTCAACATAATAATAATCAAAAGATAAAGAAAGAAGAAGTAAAAACTTTTTAAAGTTAAAATATAAATACAGCGAACGCAGAGTTAAAATCCCGACCTTGAGAACAATGGTTCGGCACTGCCATAGGAACCTTAAGAACAGAAACTGACAACGGATTATCAGTCTTCAATGCACAAAGGGAAAAGCAACCTTACGAAGAAGTTATTGACGAGTTTCCATGCCGACGGAATGTACAGTTGACGTATAGGCAACTACGATAATCCAAGTCAAAAAACCTTAACTTAATATCCCTATAGTAACAGAGAAAACTTTCTGTTTTCTTCTTCTCACTTTAGGCTTTCTTTTACATTCGATGCAATCCATTTTAGTTACGGTTTTTATCTTCTCATTATGAATATGAATAATATATTCATGGATCAAATGAAGACTTGCAATGGGTGGAATGTCAATTACCATGAAGGCAGAGGGGGCACAGAAAACTTTTAGGCAAACTTAAACTCTTCAATTTTACATTCTTTCTTACACATATAACTGTTGTCAGTACCAGAAGATGCGATTTGTCGCCGATTATTTGGACGTTGGGATTGCCTACTACTGTTGACACGTTTTTATCCAAAATATACTAAATACTATCTAGGCCTTAGGGTATTAATGCTTTACCTACTGATACAAAGTCCTAAAAAGTTTGGAGTGATAGTTGTAAACAATTACCAATGTAATATCAACTTAACAAACACAAACCATCCCTCTTAAAACCTAGTCGTAGAACAATCGCTGAAGAATCTCTATTTGTGATCATGACTGTACATTTTAAAACCTAATCAAGTTGTGTATTGGAACATCAATCTGTTCCACTGCCATAGTAAATATGCTACATCGAAAACTACACTTTCATGTTACAATCTGAAATGTTCTGGAATATTTTCAGGAGCACTCGTGTACGAAAAATGGCTGTTAACAATCAATAAAAACGGAGTAGTTGCCATTTTCAATTGTATTATATAATTATAACTTGTTTAAGAATACTTTCAAAAGATAAATAGTATCTCTCTAAACTTAATATAAATAGAAAAATCTTCTAATGACATCTGTTAATTTATCTAGTATAACATTTTGTTAACCTTACATTTTTGCCCCAGATGACTTTTATTGGAATAACGTTGCACTTTGAAAAAATGGAATCAGGATTCAGAGTGATGGCCTTTGTCATAATAAATAACCGTTTATCACTATCAAAATTGTTAGAATGAGCTGTGAACGTAATGAAGGAAGGTTTGGCAAACCTGTACAATATCTGCATAAATGTTCTCATTTTCTTGAGAAACAAAATGGTAACAACGGTCCATATTCCATTTACACGTTTTGTGTCTCGTAGGTCTAATCCCTTTCTCATTCCATTGTGAGTTTATTTGATGATCCTAACATGGCACAACTTATCATTTTTCTTTTGAAGGCTGTTAGGGCATTCCAATTCATAGATGGTAGTATAACATAAAACGAATAATAGCTAGTAAATATATATATATAAAATTCAATGGCAAGAGTCTTGCAAAAATATAAAAGTCA